>ARYC01007778.1:0-19535 GCA_000711775.1 Oxytricha trifallax
TCATACTTTATTAGGGTTTATGTAGGGGTTTATTCTTTAAATGTATTGTATATTAGTTTTTATTAGAGGTATTATATTTTTACTATTCACTCAAACAATACTTATGCATCATGAGGCAACTCCCTAAACTTTATTTCTCCTATCCAGATTTTAATTTAGTCAATTGAATGCTTCGCTCTATGGTAAGGCTTAATGATTATCTAATCAGCCATATCTTTTATTTTACTTTTTATCTTATTCTAATCTAAATATTGCTATATTCTATCTTCGGTTTGTGATGCCCTGATTCTTACTAAAAATCATAGCTTCTTTTTGGATACATAGTTTAAATCCTTTCTATTGCAATTTTTAAAATTAATTTAAATTAACTTAAAGTTACATCTTGCTATTAATTCACTTGTCGCTAATTAGAATTAGTTTATATTTGAGACTATATTTCTGGGTTTTATATTTTGTGATTTATAATTGAATAATTATAAATCATTTGGTTTATTTGGATATTTTCTTTTGAAATTTTATAATTAATTTAAATTAACTTAAAGTTACATCATGCTATTAATTCACTTGTCGCTAATTAAGACCAGTTTTTAACTTTACTGATTATATGATGGTTCTCTTGAAGCTACTGATCTTAGGCACAAAATATTAACTGAGTCGAGTCTAATTTTACTAGTCACTAAATTCAACGCTGTAAGGCGATCTGATTTAGATTCGTTGCAGATTAACCATTCATACAAATTTGAGATATTTGTATATTGCAAGATTGTCTTTTAGATCCTTTTTATGATTGCAGAGATTCTTGAATCTCTGCAACGTGATACCTCACTATTTCATGATTAAACAATGCAGATACGATACTTGGTCTTTTGCATCTATTCTTAAGAATCTCCTGTATTTCTCTTTCCCATAATTGTTGCAAGTTATAGTGACAATTTTAATTAAAAATAAATGCCGTGAGTATCAAAACTCATGGTATGGGCAGTCATTATTAAATTTAAAATAAATATATTATGGTATGGCAGTCATTATTAATAAAAAATAAATATATTATGGAATGGGAAGTCATTATTAAATTATAAATAAATATATAATGGAATGGGCAGTCATTATTAAATAAAAAATAAATATATTATGGAATGGGAAGTCATTATTACATTAAAAATAAATATATTATGGAATGGGCCGTCATTATTAAATAAAAAATAAATATATTATGGAATGGGAAGTCATTATTATATAAAAAAATATAAAAAGCCATAAATAATTTATTATAAAAATCTTATCCTAATTCTATATCAACATAAGTAATTATAAATTTTAAAGCCATTAAATAATTATTATTAAAGAAGGGTCGAATTAAAAGGTTTTAATAAGTAGAGATAAGAATGAAATAAGGCATTATGTATCGGTAAAGGAAATGTACAGGGGAGTAGCTAGAATGGTGGGCTCTAGTAGATTACGGAAGGCGGGAGGTGGGTGTGTAACCACTATGGGCACCGTACATCTACTAGGGAGGATTTCAACGCGAAGGGAAGAATTAAATCCTTGCAATTTTTCTGAACCCACCCCTTACAAAGTACGAACAACTTTTATGCAAGAGAAAACAATGCTCAAAAACCTAATTTTATATGTGCTTAGCACACATTCAAAACCCCAAAATCCTTTCAGTAGTTTGATTGAGTTTTTGATTGATAAAAGTAGACTATTAGTTCATACTTTATTAGGGTTTATGTAGGGGTTTATTCTTTAAATGTATTGTATATTAGTTTTTATTAGAGGTATTATATTTTTACTATTCACTCAAACAATACTTATGCATCATGAGGCAACTCCCTAAACTTTATTTCTCCTATCCAGATTTTAATTTAGTCAATTGTATGCTTCGCTCTATGGTAAGGCTTAATGATTATCTAATCAGCCATATCTTTTATTTTACTTTTTATCTTATTCTAGTCTAAATATTGCTATATTCTCTCTTCGGTTTGTGATGCCCTGATTCTTACTAAAAATCATAGCTTCTTTTTGGATACATAGTTTAAATCCTTTCTATTGAAAATTTTATAATTAATTTAAATTAACTTAAAGTTACATCATGCTATTAATTCACTTGTCGCTAATTAGAATTAGTTTATATTTGGAGTTTTGGGGTTTTGTGATTAACAATTGAATAATTATAAATTATTTGATTTATTTGGATATTTTCTTTTGAAATTTTATAATTAATTTAAATTAACTTAAAGTTACATCATGCTATTAATTCACTTGTCGCTAATTAGAATTAATTTATTTGGGGTATTGGGATTTTGTGATTTACAATTGAATAATTACAAATCATTTGGTTTATTTGGATATTTTCTTTTGAAATTTTATAAATTAATTTAAATTAACTAAAAGTTATATCATGCTTTTAATTCACTTGTCGCTAATTAGAATTAATTTATTTGGGGTATTGGGATTTTGTGATTTACAATTGAATAATTATAAATCATTTGGTTTATTTGGATATTTTCTTTTGAAATTTTATAATTAATTTAAATTAACTTAAAGTTACATCATGCTATTAATTCACTTGTCGCTTATAAGAATTAATTTATATTTGGGGTATTGGGGTTATGTGATTTACAATTGAATAATTATAAATCATTTGGTTTATTTGGATATTTTCTTTTGAAATTTTATAATTAATTTAAATTAACTTAAAGTTACATCATGCTATTAATTCACTTGTCGCTAATTAAGACCAGTTTTTTAACTTTACTGATTCTATGATGGTTCTCTTGAAGCTACTGATCTTAGGCACAAAATATTAACTGAGTCGAGTCTAATGTTACTAGTCACTAAATTCAACGCTGTAAGGCGATCTGATTTAGATTCGTTGCAGATTAACCATTCATACAAATTTGAGATATTTGTATATTGCAAGATTGTCTTCTAGATCCTTTTTATGATTGCAGAGATTCTTGAATCTCTGCAACGTGATACCTCACTATTTCATGATTAAACAATGCAGATACGATACTTGGTCTTTTGCATCTATTCTTAAGAATCTCCTGTATTTCTCTTTCCCATAATTGTTGCAAGTTATTGTGACAATTTTAATAAAAAATAAATGCCGTGAGTATCAAAACTCATGGTATGGCAGTCATTATTAAATTTAAAATAAATATATTAAGGTATGGCAGTCATTATTAAATTAAAAATAAATATATTATGGAATGGGCAGTCATTATTAAATAAAAAATAAATATATTATGGAATGGGAAGTCATTATTAAATTATAAATAAATATATAATGGAATGGGCAGTCATTATTAAATAAAAAATAAATATATTATGGAATGGGAAGTCATTATTACATTAAAAATAAATATATTATGGAATGGGCCGTCATTATTAAATAAAAAATAAATATATTATGGAATGGGCAGTCATTATTATATAAAAAAATATAAAAAGCCATAAATAATTTATTATAAAAATCTTATCCTAATTCTATATCAACATAAGTTATTATTAATTTTAAAGCCATTAAATAATTATTATTAAAGAAGGGTCGAATTAAAAGGTTTTAATAAGTAGGGATAAGAATGAAATAAGGCATTATGTATCGGTAAAGGAAATTTACAGGGGAGTAGCTAGAATGGTGGGCTCTAGTAGATTACGGAAGGCGGGAGGTGGGTGTGTAACCACTATGGGCACCGTACATCTACTAGGGAGGATTTCGACGCGAAGGGAAGAATTAAATCCTTGCGATTTTTCTGAACCCACCCCTTACAAAGTACGAACAACTTTTATGCAAGAGAAAACGCTGCTCAAAAACCTCATTTTATATGTGCTTAGCACACATTCAAAACCCCAAAACCCTTTCAGTAGTTTGATTGAGTTTTTGATTGATAAAAGTAGACTATTAGTTCATACTTTATTAGGGTTTATGTAGGGGTTTATTCTTTAAATGTATTGTATATTAGTTTTTATTAGAGGTATTATATTTTTACTATTCACTCAAACAATACTTATGCATCATGAGGCAACTCCATAAACTTTATTTCTCCTATCCAGATTTTAATTTAGTCAATTGTATGCTTCGCTCTATGGTAAGGCTTAATGATTATCTAATCAGCCATATCTTATATTTTAATTTTTATCTTATTCTAGTCTAAATATTGCTATATTCTCTCTTCGGTTTGTGATGCCCTGATTCTTACTAAAAATCATAGCTTCTTTTTGGATACATAGTTTAAATCCTTTCTATTGCAAATTTTATAATTAATTTAAATTAACTTAAAGTTACATCATGCTATTAATTCACTTGTCGCTAATTAGAATTAGTTTATATTTGGTATATTTTGGGTTTATTTTGTGATTTACAATTGAATAATTATAAATCATTTGGTTTATTTGGATATTTTCTTTTGAAATTTTATAATTAATTTAAATTAACTTAAAGTTACATCATGCTATTAATTCACTTGTCGCTAATTAGAATTAGTTTATTTGGGGTTTTGGGGTTTTGTGATTTACAATTAAATAATTATAAATCATTTGGTTTATTTGGATATTTTCTTTTGAAATTTTATAATTAATTTAAATTAACTTAAAGTTATATCATGCTTTTAATTCACTTGTCGCTAATTAGAATTAATTTATTTGGGGTATTGGGATTTTGTGATTTACAATTGAATAATTACAAATCATTTGGTTTATTTGGATATTTTCTTTTGAAATTTTATAATTAATTTAAATTAACTTAAAGTTACATCATGCTATTAATTCACTTGTCGCTTATAAGAATTAATTTATATTTGGGGTATTGGGGTTATGTGATTTACAATTGAATAATTATAAATCATTTGGTTTATTTGGATATTTTCTTTTGAAATTTTATAATTAATTTAAATTAACTAAAAGTTACATCATGCTATTAATTCACTTGTCGCTAATTAAGACCAGTTTTTTAACTTTACTGATTCTATGATGGTTCTCTTGAAGCTACTGATCTTAGGCACAAAATATTAACTGAGTCGAGTCTTATGTTACTAGTCACTAAATTCAACGCTGTAAGGCGATCTGATTTAGATTCGTTGCAGATTAACCATTCATACAAATTTGAGATATTTGTATATTGCAAGATTGTCTTTTAGATCCTTTTTATGATTGCAGAGATTCTTGAATCTCTGCAACGTGATACCTCACTATTTCATGATTAAACAATGCAGATACGATACTTGGTCTTTTGCATCTATTCTTAAGAATCTCCTGTATTTCTCTTTCCCATAATTGTTGCAAGTTATAGTGACAATTTTAATAAAAAATAAATGCCGTGAGTATCAAAACTCATGGTATGGGCAGTCATTATTAAATTTAAAATAAATATATTAAGGTATGGCAGTCATTATTAAATTTAAAATAAATATATTATGGAATGGGCAGTCATTATTAAATAAAAAATAAATATATTATGGAATGGGAAGTCATTATTACATTAAAAATAAATATATTATGGAATGGGCCGTCATTATTAAATAAAAAATAAATATATTATGGAATGGGAAGTCATTATTAAATTAAAAATAAATATATTATGGAATGGGCAGTCATTATTAAATTAAAAATAAATATATTATGGAATGGGCAGTCATTATTATATAAAAAAATATAAAAAGCCATAAATAATTTATTATAAAAATCTTATCCTAATTCTATATCAACATAAGTAATTATAAATTTTAAAGCCATTAAATAATTATTATTAAAGAAGGGTCGAATTAAAAGGTTTTAATAAGTAGGGATAAGAATGAAATAAGGCTTTATGTATCGGTAAAGGAAATGTACAGGGGAGTAGCTAGAATGGTGGGCTCTAGTAGATTACGGAAGGCGGGAGGTGGGTGTGTAACCACTATGGGCACCGTACATCTATTAGGGAGGATTTCGACGCGAAGGGAAGAATTAAATCCTTGCGATTTTTCTGAACCCACCCCTTACAAAGTACGAACAACTTTTAAGCAAGAGAAAACGCTGCTCAAAAACCTCATTTTATATGTGCTTAGCACACATTCAAAACCACAAAATCCTTTCAGTAGTTTGATTGAGTTTTTGATTGATAAAAGTAGACTATTAGTTCATACTTTATTAGGGTTTATGTAGGGGTTTATTCTTTAAATGTATTGTATATTAGTTTTTATTAGAGGTATTATATTTTTACTATTCACTCAAACAATACTTATGCATCATGAGGCAACTCCCTAAACTTTATTTCTCCTATCCAGATTTTAATTTAGTCAATTGAATGCTTCGCTCTATGGTAAGGCTTAATGATTATCTAATCAGCCATATCTTTTATTTTACTTTTTATCTTATTCTAATCTAAATATTGCTATATTCTATCTTCGGTTTGTGATGCCCTGATTCTTACTAAAAATCATAGCTTCTTTTTGGATACATAGTTTAAATCCTTTCTATTGAAAATTTTATAATTAATTTAAATTAACTTAAAGTTACATCATGCTATTAATTCACTTGTCGCTAATTAGAATTAGTTTATATTTGGAGTTTTGGGGTTTTGTGATTAACAATTGAATAATTATAAATTATTTGATTTATTTGGATATTTTCTTTTGAAATTTTATAATTAATTTAAATTAACTTAAAATTACATCATGCTATTAATTCACTTGTCGCTAATTAGAAATAGTTTATATTTGAGACTATCTTTCTGGGTTTTATATTTTAAGATTTATAATTGAATAATTATAAATTATTTGGTTTATTTGGATATTTTCTTTTGAAATTTTATAATTAATTTAAATTAACTTAAAATTACATCATGCTATTAATTCACTTGTCGCTAATTAGAATTAGTTTATATTTGAGACTATCTTTCTGGGTTTTATATTTTAAGATTTATAATTGAATAATTATAAATCATTTGGTTTATTTGGATATTTTCTTTTGAAATTTTATAATTAATTTAAATTAACTTAAAATTACATCATGCTATTAATTCACTTGTCGCTAATTAGAATTAGTTTATATTTGAGACTATCTTTCTGGGTTTTATATTTTGTGATTTATAATTGAATAATTATAAATTATTTGGTTTATTTGGATATTTTCTTTTGAAATTTTATAATTAATTTAAATTTACTTAAAGTTACATCATGCTATTAATTCACTTGTCGCTAATTAGAATTAATTTTATTTGGGGTATTGGGATTTTGTGATTTACAATTGAATAATTATAAATTATTTGATTTATTTGGATATTTTCTTTTGAAATTTTATAATTAATTTAAATTAACTTAAAGTTACATCATGCTATTAATTCACTTGTCGCTAATTAGAATTAGTTTATATTTGAGACTATCTTTCTGGGTTTTATATTTTAAGATTTATAATTGAATAATTATAAATCATTTGGTTTATTTGGATATTTTCTTTTGAAATTTTATAATTAATTTAAATTAACTTAAAGTTACATCATGCTCTATTAATTCACTTGTAGCTAATTAGAATTAGTTTATATTTGAGACTATCTTTCTGGGTTTTATATTTTGTGATTTACAATTGAATAATTATAAATCATTTGGTTTATTTGGATATTTTCTTTTGAAATTTTATAATTAATTTAAATTAACTTAAAGTTACATCATGCTATTAATTCACTTGTCGCTAATTAGAATTAATTTATTTGGGGTTTTGGGATTTTGTGATTTACAATTGAATAATTATAAATCATTTGGTTTATTTGGATATTTTTTTTTTTAAATTTTATAATTAATTTAAATTAACTTAAAGTTACATCATGCTATTAATTCACTTGTCGCTAATTAGAATAAGTTTATATTTGAGACTATCTTTCTGGGTTTTATATTTTAAGATTTATAATTGATTAATTATAAATCATTTGGTTTATTTGGATATTTTTTTTTGAAATTTTATAATTAATTTAAATTAACTTAAAGTTACATCATGCTATTAATTCACTTGTCGCTAATTAGAATTAATTTATTTGGGGTTTTGGGGTTTTGTGATTTACAATTAAATAATTATAAATTATTTGATTTATTTGGATATTTTCTTTTGAAATTTTATTTCAATTTAAATTAACTTAAAGTTATATCATGCTTTTAATTTACTTGTCGCTAATTAGAATTAGTTTATTTGGGGTTTTGGGGTTTTGTGATTTACAATTAAATAATTATAAATTATTTGGTTTATTTGGATATTTTCTTTTGAAATTTTATAATTAATTTAAATTAACTTAAAGTTACATCATGCTATTAATTCACTTGTCGCTAATTAGAATTAGTTTATATTTGAGACTATCTTTCTGGATTTTATATTTTAAGATTTATAATTGAATAATTATAAATTATTTGGTTTATTTGGATATTTTCTTTTGAAATTTTATAATTAATTTAAATTAACTTAAAGTTACATCATGCTATTAATTCACTTGTCGCTAATTAGAATTAGTTTATATTTGAGACTATATTTCTGGATTTATATTTTAAGATTTATAATTGAATAATTATAAATTATTTGGTTTATTTGGATATTTTCTTTTGAAATTTTATAATTAATTTAAATTAACTTAAAGTTACATCATGCGATTAATTCACTTGTCGCTAATTAAGACCAGTTTTTAACTTTACTGATTATATGATGGTTCTCTTGAAGCTACTGATCTTAGGCACAAAATATTAACTGAGTCGAGTCTAATGTTACTAGTCACTAAATTCAACGCTGTAAGGCGATCTGATTTAGATTCGTTGCAGATTAACCATTCATACAAATTTGAGATATTTGTATATTGCAAGATTGTCTTTTAGATCCTTTTTATGATTGCAGAGATTCTTGAATCTCTGCAACGTGATACCTCACTATTTCATGATTAAACAATGCAGATACGATACTTGGTCTTTTGCATCTATTCTTAAGAATCTCCTGTATTTCTCTTTCCCATAATTGTTGCAAGTTATAGTGACAATTTTAATAAAAAATAAATGCCGTGAGTAATCAAAACTCATGGTATGGGCAGTCATTATTAAATTAAAAATAAATATATTATGGAATGGGCAGTCATTATTAAATAAAAAATAAATATATTATGGAATGGGAAGTCATTATTAAATTAAAAATAAATATATAATGGAATGGGAAGTCATTATTAAATAAAAAATAAATATATTATGGAATGGGAAGTCATTATTAAATTAAAAATAAATATATTATGGAATGGGCCGTCATTATTAAATAAAAAATAAATATATTATGGAATGGGAAGTCATTATTAAATTAAAAATAAATATATTATGGAATGGGCAGTCATTATTATATAAAAAAATATAAAAAGCCATAAATAATTTATTATAAAAATCTTATCCTAATTCTATATCAACATAAGTAATTATAAATTTTAAAGCCATTAAATAATTATTATTAAAGAAGGGTCGAATTAAAAGGTTTTAATAAGTAGGGATAAGAATGAAATAAGGCCTTATGTATCGGTAAAGGAAATGTACAGGGGAGTAGCTAGAATGGTGGGCTCTAGTAGATTACGGAAGGCGGGAGGTGGGTGTGTAACCACTATGGGCACCGTACATCTATTAGGGAGGATTTCGACGCGAAGGGAAGAATTAAATCCTTGCGATTTTTCTGAACCCACCCCTTACAAAGTACGAACAACTTTTATGCAAGAGAAAACGCTGCTCAAAAACCTCATTTTATATGTGCTTAGCACACATTCAAAACCCCAAAATCCTTTCAGTAGTTTGATTGAGTTTTTGATTGATAAAAGTAGACTATTAGTTCATACTTTATTAGGGTTTATGTAGGGGTTTATTCTTTAAATGTATTGTATATTAGTTTTTATTAGAGGTATTATATTTTTACTATTCACTCAAACAATACTTATGCATCATGAGGCAACTCCATAAACTTTATTTCTCCTATCCAGATTTTAATTTAGTCAATTGTATGCTTCGCTCTATGGTAAGGCTTAATGATTATCTAATCAGCCATATCTTTTATTTTAATTTTTATCTTATTCTAGTCTAAATATTGCTATATTCTCTCTTCGGTTTGTGATGCCCTGATTCTTACTAAAAATCATAGCTTCTTTTTGGATACATAGTTTAAATCCTTTCTATTGCAATTTTTAAAATTAATTTAAATTAACTTAAAGTTACATCTTGCTATTAATTCACTTGTCGCTAATTAGAATTAGTTTATATTTGAGACTATATTTCTGGGTTTTATATTTTGTGATTTATAATTGAATAATTATAAATCATTTGGTTTATTTGGATATTTTCTTTTGAAATTTTATAATTAATTTAAATTAACTTAAAGTTATATCATGCTTTTAATTCACTTGTCGCTAATTAGAATTAATTTATTTGGGGTATTGGGATTTTGTGATTTACAATTGAATAATTACAAATCATTTGGTTTATTTGGATATTTTCTTTTGAAATTTTATAATTAATTTAAATTAACTTAAAGTTACATCATGCTATTAATTCACTTGTCGCTAATTAGAATAAGTTTATATTTGAGACTATCTTTCTGGGTTTTATATTTTAAGATTTATAATTGAATAATTATAAATCATTTGGTTTATTTGGATATTTTTTTTTGAAATTTTATAATTAATTTAAATTAACTTAAAGTTACATCATGCTATTAATTCACTTGTCGCTAAATAGAATTAGTTTATATTTGAGACTATCTTTCTGGGTTTTATATTTTAAGATTTACAATTGAATAATTATAAATCATTTGGTTTATTTGGATATTTTCTTTTGAAATTTTATAATTAATTTAAATTAACTTAAAGTTACATCATGCTATTAATTCACTTGTCGCTAAATAGAATTAGTTTATATTTGAGACTATCTTTCTGGGTTTTATATTTTGTGATTTACAATTGAATAATTATAAATCATTTGGTTTATTTGGATATTTTCTTTTGAAATTTTATAATTAATTTAAATTAACTTAAAGTTACATCATGCTATTAATTCACTTGTCGCTAATTAGAATTAATTTATTTGGGGTATTGGGATTTTGTGATTTACAATTGAATAATTATAAATCATTTGGTTTATTTGGATATTTTCTTTTGAAATTTTATAATTAATTTAAATTAACTTAAAGTTACATCATGCTATTAATTCACTTGTCGCTAATTAGAATTAGTTTATATTTGAGACTATCTTTCTGGGTTTTATATTTTAAGATTTATAATTGAATAATTATAAATCATTTGGTTTATTTGGATATTTTCTTTTGAAATTTTATAATTAATTTAAATTAACTTAAAGTTACATCATGCTATTTATTCACATATCGCTAATAAGAATTAGTTTATATTTGAGACTATATTTCTGGGTTTTATATTTTAAGATTTATAATTGAATAATTATAAATCATTTGGTTTATTTGGATATTTTCTTTTAAAATTTTATAATTAATTTAAATTAACTTAAAGTTACATCATGCTATTAATTCACTTGTCGCTAATTAGAATTAGTTTATATTTGGAGTTTTGGGGTTTTGTGATTAACAATTGAATAATTATAAATTATTTGATTTATTTGGATATTTTCTTTTGAAATTTTATAATTAATTTAAATTTACTTAAAGTTACATCATGCTATTAATTCACTTGTCGCTAATTAAGACCAGTTTTTAACTTTACTGATTATATGATGGTTCTCTTGAAGCTACTGATCTTAGGCACAAAATATTAACTGAGTCGAGTCTAATTTTACTAGTCACTAAATTCAACGCTGTAAGGCGATCTGATTTAGATTCGTTGCAGATTAACCATTCATACAAATTTGAGATATTTGTATATTGCAAGATTGTCTTCTAGATCCTTTTTATGATTGCAGAGATTCTTGAATCTCTGCAACTTGATACCTCATTATTTCATGATTATACAATGCAGATACGATACTTGGTCTTTTGCATCTATTCTTAAGAATCTCCTGTATTTCTCTTTCCCATAATTGTTGCAAGTTATAGTGACAATTTTAATAAAAAATAAATGCCGTGAGTATCAAATCTCATGGTATGGGCAGTCATTATTAAATTAAAAATAAATATATTAAGGTATGGCAGTCATTATTAAATTTAAAATAAATATATTATGGTATGGCCGTCATTATTAAATAAAAAATAAATATATTATGGAATGGGCAGTCATTATTATATAAAAAAATATAAAAAGCCATAAATAATTTATTATAAAAATCTTATCCTAATTCTATATCAACATAAGTAATTATAAATTTTAAAGCCATTAAATAATTATTATTAAAGAAGGGTCGAATTAAAAGGTTTTAATAAGTAGGGATAAGAATGAAATAAGGCCTTATGTATCGGTAAAGGAAATTTACAGGGGAGTAGCTAGAATGGTGGGCTCTAGTAGATTACGGAAGGCGGGAGGTGGGTGTGTAACCACTATGGGCACCGTACATCTATTAGGGAGGATTTCGACGCGAAGGGAAGAATTAAATCCTTGCGATTTTTCTGAACCCACCCCTTACAAAGTACGAACAACTTTTATGCAAGAGAAAACGCTGCTCAAAAACCTAATTTTATATGTGCTTAGCACACATTCAAAACCCCAAAATCGTTTCAGTAGTTTGATTGAGTTTTTGATTGATAAAAGTAGACTATTAGTTCATACTTTATTAGGGTTTATGTAGGGGTTTAATCTTTAAATGTATTGTATATTAGTTTGTATTAGAGGTATTATATTTTTACTATTCACTCAAACAATACTTATGCATCATGAGGCAACTCCCTAAACTTTATTTCTCCTATCCAGATTTTAATTTAGTCAATTGAATGCTTCGCTCTATGGTAAGGCTTAATGATTATCTAATCAGCCATATCTTTTATTTTACTTTTTATCTTATTCTAATCTAAATATTGCTATATTCTATCTTCGGTTTGTGATGCCCTGATTCTTACTAAAAATCATAGCTTCTTTTTGGATACATAGTTTAAATCCTTTCTTTTGAAATTTTATAATTAATTTAAATTAACTTAAAGTTACATCATGCTATTAATTCACTTGTCGCTTATAAGAATTAATTTATATTTGGGGTATTGGGGTTATGTGATTTACAATTGAATAATTATAAATCATTTGGTTTATTTGGATATTTTCTTTTGAAATTTTATAATTAATTTAAATTAACTAAAAGTTACATCATGCTATTAATTCACTTGTCGCTAATAAGAATTAGTTTATATTTGGGGTTTTGGGGTTTTGTGATTTACAATTAAATAATAATAAATCATTTGGTTTATTTGGATATTTTTTTTTGAAATTTTATAATTAATTTAAATTAACTTAAAGTTACATCATGCTATTAATTCACTTGTCGCTAATTAGAATTAGTTTATATTTGAGACTATCTTTCTGGGTTTTATATTTTAAGATTTATAATTGAATAATTATAAATCATTTGGTTTATTTGGATATTTTCTTTTGAAATTTTATAATTAATTTAAATTAACTTAAAGTTACATCATGCTATTAATTCACTTGTCGCTAATTAGAATTAATTTATTTGGGGTATTGGGATTTTGTGATTTACAATTGAATAATTACAAATCATTTGGTTTATTTGGATATTTTCTTTTGAAAATTTTATAATTAATTTAAATTAACTTAAAGTTATATCATGCTTTTAATTCACTTGTCGCTAATTAGAATTAATTTATTTGGGGTATTGGGATTTTGTGATTTACAATTGAATAATTACAAATCATTTGGTTTATTTGGATATTTTCTTTTGAAATTTTATAATTAATTTAAATTAACTTAAAGTTACATCATGCTATTAATTCACTTGTCGCTAATTAGAATTAGTTTATATTTGAGACTATCTTTCTGGGTTTTATATTTTGTGATTTATAATTGAATAATTATAAATTATTTGGTTTATTTGGATATTTTCTTTTGAAATTTTATAATTAATTTAAATTAACTTAAAGTTACATCATGCTATTAATTCACTTGTCGCTAATTAGAATTAATTTATTTGGGGTTTTGGGATTTTGTGATTTATAATTGAATAATTATAAATCATTTGGTTTATTTGGATATTTTCTTTTGAAATTTTATAATTAATTTAAATTAACTTAAAGTTACATCATGCTATTAATTCACTTGTCGCTAATTAGAATTAGTTTATATTTGGAGTTTTGGGGTTTTGTGATTAACAATTGAATAATTATAAATCATTTGGTTTATTTGGATATTTTCTTTTGAAATTTTATAATTAATTTAAATTAACTTAAAGTTACATCATGCTATTAATTCACTTGTCGCTTATAAGAATTAATTTATATTTGGGGTATTGGGGTTATGTGATTTACAATTGAATAATTATAAATCATTTGGTTTATTTGGATATTTTTTTTTGAAATTTTATAATTAATTTAAATTAACTTAAAGTTACATCATGCTATTAATTCACTTGTCGCTAATTAAGACCAGTTTTTTAACTTCACTGATTCTATGATGGTTCTCTTGAAGCTACTGATCTTAGGCACAAAATATTAACTGAGTCGAGTCTAATGTTACTAGTCACTAAATTCAACGCTGTAAGGCGATCTGATTTAGATTCGTTGCAGATTAACCATTCATACAAATTTGAGATATTTGTATATTGCAAGATTGTCTTTTAGATCCTTTTTATGATTGCAGAGATTCTTGAATCTCTGCAACGTGATACCTCACTATTTCATGATTAAACAATGCAGATACGATACTTGGTCTTTTGCATCTATTCTTAAGAATCTCCTGTATTTCTCTTTCCCATAATTGTTGCAAGTTATTGTGACAATTTTAATAAAAAATAAATGCCGTGAATATTAAAACTCATGGTATGGGCATTCATTATTAAATTTAAAATAAATATATTAAGGTATGGCCGTCATTATTAAATTAAAAATAAATATATTATGGAATGGGCAGTCATTATTATATAAAAAAATATAAAAAGCCATAAATAATTTATTATAAAAATCTTATCCTAATTCTATATCAACATAAGTTATTATTAATTTTAAAGCCATTAAATAATTATTATTAAAGAAGGGTCGAATTAAAAGGTTTTAATAAGTAGGGATAAGAATGAAATAAGGCATTATGTATCGGTAAAGGAAATTTACAGGGGAGTAGCTAGAATGGTGGGCTCTAGTAGATTACGGAAGGCGGGAGGTGGGTGTGTAACCACTATGGGCACCGTACATCTATTAGGGAGGATTTCGACGCGAAGGGAAGAATTAAATCCTTGCGATTTTTCTGAACCCACCCCTTACAAAGTACGAACAACTTTTATGCAAGAGAAAACGCTGCTCAAAAACCTCATTTTATATGTGCTTAGCACACATTCAAAACCCCAAAATCCTTTCAGTAGTTTGATTGAGTTTTTGATTGATAAAAGTAGACTATTAGTTCATACTTTATTAGGGTTTATGTAGGGGTTTAATCTTTAAATGTATTGTATATTAGTTTGTATTAGAGGTATTATATTTTTACTATTCACTCAAACAATACTTATGCATCATGAGGCAACTCCCTAAACTTTATTTCTCCTATCCAGATTTTAATTTAGTCAATTGTATGCTTCGCTCTATGGTAAGGCTTAATGATTATCTAATCAGCCATATCTTTTATTTAACTTTTTATCTTATTCTAGTCTAAATATTGCTATATTCTCTCTTCGGTTTGTGATGCCCTGATTCTTACTAAAAATCATAGCTTCTTTTTGGATACATAGTTTAAATCCTTTCTATTGAATTTTTAAAATTAATTTAAATTAACTTAAAGTTACATCATGCTATTAATTCACTTGTCGCTAATTAGAATTAGTTTATATTTGAGACTATCTTTCTGGGTTTTATATTTTGTGATTTACAATTGAATAATTATAAATCATTTGGTTTATTTGGATATTTTCTTTTGAAATTTTATAATTAATTTAAATTTACTTAAAGTTACATCATGCTATTAATTCACTTGTCGCTAATTAGAATTAATTTATTTGGGGTTTTGGGGTTTTGTGATTTATAATTGAATAATTATAAATCATTTGGTTTATTTGGATATTTTCTTTTGAAATTTTATAATTAATTTAAATTAACTTAAAGTTACATCATGCTATTAATTCACTTGTCGCTAATAAGAATTAATTTATATTTGGGGTATTGGGGTTTTGTGATTTACAATTGAATAATTATAAATCATTTGGTTTATTTGGATATTTTCTTTTGAAATTTTATAATTAATTTAAATTAACTTAAAGTTACATCATGCTATTAATTCACTTGTCGCTAATTAAGACCAGTTTTTTAACTTCACTGATTCTATGATGGTTCTCTTGAAGCTACTGATCTTAGGCACAAAATATTAACTGAGTCGAGTCTAATGTTACTAGTCACTAAATTCAACGCTGTAAGGCGATCTGATTTAGATTCGTTGCAGATTAACCATTCATACAAATTTGAGATATTTGTATATTGCAAGATTGTCTTTTAGATCCTTTTTATGATTGCAGAGATTCTTGAATCTCTGCAACGTGATACCTCACTATTTCATGATTAAACAATGCAGATACGATACTTGGTCTTTTGCATCTATTCTTAAGAATCTCCTGTATTTCTCTTTCCCATAATTGTTGCAAGTTATAGTGACAATTTTAATAAAAAATAAATGCCGTGAGTATCAAAACTCATGGTATGGGCAGTCATTATTAAATTTAAAATAAATATATTAAGGTATGGCAGTCATTATTAAATTTAAAATAAATATATTATGGTATGGCCGTCATTATTAAATAAAAAATAAATATATTATGGAATGGGCAGTCATTATTAAATAAAAAATAAATATATTATGGAATGGAAAGTCATTATTAAATTAAAAATAAATATATTATGGAATGGGCAGTCATTATTAAATAAAAAAAAATATATTATGGAATGGGCAGTCATTATTTAATTTAAAATAAATATATTATGGAATGGGAAGTCATTATTAAATTAAAAATAAATATATTATGGAATGGGCAGTCATTATTAAATTAATAATAAATATATTATGGAATGGCAGTCATTATTAAATAAAAAAATATAAAAAGCCATAAATAATTTATTATAAAAATCTTATCCTAATTCTATATCAACATAAGTAATTATAAATTTTAAAGCAATTAAATAATTATTATTAAAGAAGGGTCGAATTAAAAGGTTTTAATAAGTAGGGATAAGAATGAAATAAGGCATTATGTATCGGTAAAGGAAATGTACAAGGGAGTAGCTAGAATGGTGGGCTCTAGTAGATTACGGAAGGCGGGAGGTGGGTGTGTAACCACTATGGGCACCGTACATCTATTAGGGAGGATTTCGACGCGAAGGGAAGAATTAAATCCTTGCAATTTTTCTGAACCCACCCCTTACAAAGTACGAACAACTTTTATGCAAGAGAAAACAATGCTCAAAAACCTAATTTTATATGTGCTTAGCACACATTCAAAACCCCAAAATCGTTTCAGTAGTTTGATTGAGTTTTGATTGAAAAAAGTAGACTATTAGTTCATACTTTATTAGGGTTTATGTAGGGGTTTAATCTTAAAATGTATTGTATATTAGTTTGTATTAGAGTATTATATTTTTACTATTCACTCAAACAATACTTATGCATCATGAGGCAACTCCCTAAACTTTATTTCTCCTATCCAGATTTTAATTTAGTCAATTGAATGCTTCGCTCTATGGTAAGGCTTAATGATTATCTAATCAGCCATATCTTTTATTTTACTTTTTATCTTATTCTAATCTAAATATTGCTATATTCTATCTTCGGTTTGTGATGCCCTGATTCTTACTAAAAATCATAGCTTCTTTTTGGATACATAGTTTAAATCCTTTCTATTGCAATTTTATAATTAATTTAAATTAACTTAAAGTTACATCATGCTATTAATTCACTTGTCGCTAATTAGAATAAGTTTATATTTGAGACTATCTTTCTGGGTTTTATATTTTAAGATTTATAATTGATTAATTATAAATCATTTGGTTTATTTGGATATTTACTTTTGAAATTTTATAATTAATTTAAATTAACTTAAAGTTACAACATGCGATTAATTCACTTGTCGCTAATTAGAAAAAGTTTATATTTGGGGTTTTGGAGTTTTGTGATGATTTACAATTGATTAATTATAAATCATTTGGTTTATTTGGATATTTTCTTTTGAAATTTTATAATTAATTTAAATTAACTTAAACTTACATCATGCTATTAATTCACATATCGCTAATTAGAATTAGTTTATATTTGAGACTATCTTTCTGGGTTTTAAATTTTGTGATTTACAATTGAATTATTATAAATCATTTGGTTTATTTGAATATTTTCTTTTGAAATTTTATAATTAATTTAAATTAACTTAAAGTTACATCATGCTATTAATTCACTTGTCGCTTATAAGAATTAATTTATATTTGGGGTATTGGGGTTATGTGATTTACAATTGAATAATTATAAATCATTTGGTTTATTTGGATATTTTTTTGTTGAAATTTTATAATTAATTTAAATTAACTTAAAGTTACATCATGCTATTAATTCACTTGTCGCTAATTAAGACCAGTTTTTTAACTTCACTGATTCTATGATGGTTCTCTTGAAGCTACTGATCTTAGGCACAAAATATTAACTGAGTCGAGTCTAATGTTACTAGTCACTAAATTCAACGCTGTAAGGCGATCTGATTTAGATTCGTTGCAGATTAACCATTCATACAAATTTGAGATATTTGTATATTGCAAGATTGTCTTTTAGATCCTTTTTATGATTGCAGAGATTCTTGAATCTCTGCAACGTGATACCTCATTATTTCATGATTAAACAATGCAGATACGATACTTGGTCTTTTGCATCTATTCTTAAGAATCCCCTGTATTTCTCTTTCCCATAATTGTTGCAAGTTATTGTGACAATTTTAATAAAAAATAAATGCCGTGAGTATCAAAACTCATGGTATGGGCAGTCATTATTAAATTAAAAATAAATATATTATGGAATGGGCAGTCATTATTAAATAAAAAATAAATATATTATGGAATGGGAAGTCATTATTAAATTATAAATAAATATATAATGGAATGGGCAGTCATTATTAAATAAAAAATAAATATATTATGGAATGGGAAGTCATTATTACATTAAAAATAAATATATTATGGAATGGGCCGTCATTATTAAATAAAAAATAAATATATTATGGAATGGGCCAGTCATTATTATATAAAAAAATATAAAAAGCCATAAATAATTTATTATAAAAATCTTATCCTAATTCTATATCAACATAAGTAATTATAAATTTTAAAGGCATTAAATAATTATTATTAAAGAAGGGTCGAATTAAAAGGTTTTAATAAGTAGGGATAAGAATGAAATAAGGCCTTATGTATCGGTAAAGGAAATGTACAGG
>ARYC01007779.1:0-17274 GCA_000711775.1 Oxytricha trifallax
ATGAGCAACCTTAATCTCAATGATGAAGATGAAGACTTGGATTCTACTACTTTTATTAATTCTACTAAATTACTGACTCCTACTTAGACCTTTTTGAATGTTGTTGAATGCTATATTGGAACATCTCGAGTTAGGCAGTTCAGACCGAATATAGATTTTAATTAGACTCTGTTGGTTCTAAATTTTGAGAAAATTAAAAAGAAATGGGATGCCGAATCCAAAATGCTTAAGCATGCTAAAATAACTGGTCTAGACTACGACACGATAGAGCCTTCATACGTTCTTAAAAAGAATATACCTGTACTTGTTGATGGGCAAGTTAACTTTTGCCATTTAGAAAGAAAAATAAAAGAAAAAGATTTGGAACACTTTCATGTTGCTGTAAATGATAAAGAATGAGCTTGGTGATCGAAATTTTGCTATTGGTCTTATCAGATCTTGAGAAGGAGAGCATTAAGATATACGGTTCTTTTTAGATCAAGCGCCAACAGTTCAAACAATTTTAGACCTCCTTCAGTAAGATTCTTTCAAAATAATTAAATGGCGGTACAAAGATATCATATTAACTTTAAAAATCACTAATAGCTCATTCAATTTATGAACTTCCATTTAATGAGACCGAACAATAACGATACTCCATTTAAGAACAATTCTACAGAGTTATAGCTTCTAACGCTTGAATTCAATTAAAACTAGAAATTAAAAGGCATAGTTTGATTTAAAAACTAAATTAATTTTTAAAAATTAAAACAATTATTTATTTATTTTATTTATTTATTTATTTTATCTATCAATTCACCCATTTTAAAACTACAAGTCAATATTAAAATTTAATGTTGATATTTTTTTGTAATATTAATAATAATAATAATAATAATTATATTATTATTTGTAATAATAGTAATGGTAATGGTAATAAATAGATTGATTGATTAATAAATACCTCTCAAGATTAACAAGACTGCATTATAAGTTAGATTGTTGTGAATTGATGCTTGGGATTATAATTTTACATCTCTGCACCTGCAATTAGTGATAGATCTTTTATGACTCAGACCAAAGGCAAAATCAGAACTTCCCAAAACCCCTTATCTCTCAAGTAGCTATCAAAGCGCTATACGTCTATTGTTTTTAATCTTTGCTTTAAATAGACTCAGATGCTAACGAGATTAGCTGATTTAAAGAAGTCATCCCATCCCGCCTCAATGAAAGAAATGTTTATTACAGCAAATCTTGCTCTTATTTAAATTTTCATTTAGACTGTTTCAATGATATTTTCGGCCGAAATCCATTTGTGCATAATATTCTCCGTATAAAACTCTACTATATGAGTCCTTATTTATTGATTTTAAGTTTCGACTTTGTAGACATTTATTTCATTTATAATTTATTAAATATATAATTTATTTATAACAATTTAAAATTTTTGGAATCATGAGTCAATATTTATTTTTAATATTATCTTCAGCTTTAATTATTTAATAATTTTTGAAAGCTAACCCATTAATATTTATATTGATATTGATATAAATAGGCTTCACTTTTAATTTTAATTATCTTTTAAATTAAAAACTTTAAATTAACTTTAATTTTTTATTTTATTTTATTTAACTCGATATGGTGGAAAGACTTATGAGCAACCTTAATCTCAATGATGAAGATGAAGACTTGGATTCTACTACTTTTATTAATTCTACTAAATTACTGACTCCTACTTAGACCTTTTTGAATGTTGTTGAATGCTATATTGGAACATCTCGAGTTAGGCAGTTCAGACCGAATATTGATTTTAATTAGACTCTGTTGGTTCTAAATTTTGAGAAAATTAAAAAGAAATGGGATGCCGAATCCAAAAAGCTTAAGCATGCTAAAATAACTGGTCTAGACTACGACACGATAGAGCCTTCATACGTTCTTAAAAAGAATATACATGTACTTGTTGATGGGCAAGTTAACTTTTGCCATTTAGAAAGAAAAATAACAGAAAAAGATTTTAGACACTTTCATGTTGCTGTAAATGAATAAAGAATGAGCTTGGTGATCGAAATTTTGCTATTGGTCTTATCAGATCTTGAGAAGGAGAGCATTAAGATATACGGTTCTTTTTAGATCAAGCGCCAACAGTTCAAACAATTTTAGACCTCCTTCAGTAAGATTCTTTCAAAATAATTAAATGGCGGTACAAAGATATCATATTAACTTTAAAAATCACTAATAGCTCATTCAATTTATGAACTTCCATTTAATGAGACCGAACAATAACGATACTCCATTTAAGAACAATTCTACAGAGTTATAGCTTCTAACGCTTGAATTCAATTAAAACTAGAAATTAAATGCATAGTTTGATTTAAAAACTTAATTAATTTTTAAAAATTAAAACAATTATTTATTTATTTTATTTATTTATTTATTTATTTATTTATTTTATTTATCAATTCACCCATTTTAAAACTACAAGTCAATATTTAAATTTAATGTTGATATTTTTTTGTAATATTAATAATAATAATAATTATAATTATATTATTATTTGTAATAATAGTAATAATGGTAATAAATAGATTGATTGATTAATAAATACCTCTCAAGATTAACAAGACTGCATTATAAGTTAGATTGTTGTGAATTGATGCTTGGGATTATAATTTTACATCTCTGCACCTGCAATTAGTGATAGATCTTTTATGACTCAGACCAAAGGCAAAATCAGAACTTCCCAAAACCCCTTATCTCTCAAGTAGCTATCAAAGCGCTATACGTCTATTGTTTTTAATCTTTGCTTTAAATAGACTCAGATGCTAACGAGATTAGCTGATTTAAAGAAGTCATCCCATCCCGCCTCAATGAAAGAAATGTTTGTTACAGCAAATCTTGCTCTTATTTAAATTTTCATTTAGACTGTTTCAATGATATTTTCGGCCGAAATCCATTTGTGCATAATATTCTCGTATAAAACTCTACTATATGAGTCCTTATTTATTGATTTTAAGTTTCGACTTTGTAGACATTTATTTCATTTATAATTTATTAAATATATAATTTATTTATAACAATTTAAAATTTTTGGAATCATGAGTCAATATTTATTTTTAATATTATCTTCAGCTTTAATTATTTAATAATTTTGAAAGCTAACCCATTAATATTTATATTGATATTGATATAAATAGGCTTCACTTTTAATTTTAATTATCTTTTAAATTAAAAACTTTAAATTAACTTTAATTTTTTATTTTATTTTATTTAACTCGATATGGTGGAAAGACTTATGAGCAACCTTAATCTCAATGATGAAGATGAAGACTTGGATTCTACTACTTTTATTAATTCTACTAAATTACTGACTCCTACTTAGACCTTTTTGAATGTTGTTGAATGCTATATTGGAACATCTCGAGTTAGGCAGTTCAGACCGAATATTGATTTTAATTAGACTCTGTTGGTTCTAAATTTTGAGAAAATTAAAAAGAAATGGGATGCCGAATCCAAAAAGCTTAAGCATGCTAAATAACTGGTCTAGACTACGACACGATAGAGCTTCATACGTTCTTAAAAAGAATATACCTGTACTTGTTGATGGGCAAGTTAACTTTTGCCATTTAGAAAGAAAAATAAAAGAAAAAGATTTGGAACACTTTCATGTTGCTGTAAATGAATTAAAGAATGAGCTTGGTGATCGAAATTTTGCTATTGGCCTTAACAGATCTAGAGAAGGAGAGCATTAAGATCTATGGTTCTTTTTAGATCAAGCGCCAACTGTTCACAACAATTTTAGACCTCCTTCAGTAACATTCTTTCAAAATAATTAAATGGCGGTACCAAGATATCATACTAACTTTAATAATCACGAAGATCTCATTCAATTTATGAACTTCCATTTTATGAGATACTCCATTTGAGTGCAATTTACAGAATTGTAGCTTTTCACGCTTGAATATAATTAAAACTAGAAATTAAAAGGCATAGTTTGATTTAAAAACTAAATTAATTTTTAAAAATTAAAACAATTATTTATTTATTTTATTTATTTATTTATTTTATCTATCAATTCACCCATTTTAAAACTACAAGTCAATATTAAAATTTAATGTTGATATTTTTTTGTAATATTAATAATAATAATAATAATTATAATAATAATTATATTATTATTTGTAATAATAGTAATAATGGTAATAAATAGATTGATTGATTAATAAATACCTCTCAAGATTAACAAGACTGCATTATAAGTTAGATTGTTGTGAATTGATGCTTGGGATTATAATTTTACATCTCTGCACCTGCAATTAGTGATAGATCTTTTATGACTCAGACCAAAGGCAAAATCAGAACTTCCCAAAACCCCTTATCTCTCAAGTAGCTATCAAAGCGCTATACGTCTATTGTTTTTAATCTTTGCTTTAAATAGACTCAGATGCTAACGAGATTAGCTGATTTAAAGAAGTCATCCCATCCCGCCTCAATGAAAGAAATGTTTGTTACAGCAAATCTTGCTCTTATTTAAATTTTCATTTAGACTGTTTCAATGATATTTTCGGCCGAAATCCATTTGTGCATAATATTCTCCGTATAAAACTCTACTATATGGTCTTATTTATTGATTTTAAGTTTCGACTTTGTAGACATTTATTTCATTTATAATTTATTAAATATATAATTTATTTATAACAATTTAAAATTTTTGGAATCATGAGTCAATATTTATTTTTAATATTATCTTCAGCTTTAATTATTTAATAATTTTGAAATCTAACCATTAATATTTATATTGATATTGATATAAATAGGCTTCACTTTTAATTTTAATTATCTTTTAAATTAAAAACTTTAAATTAACTTTAATTTTTTATTTTATTTTATTTAACTCGATATGGTGGAAAGACTTATGAGCAACCTTAATCTCAATGATGAAGATGAAGACTTGGATTCTACTACTTTTATTAATTCTACTAAATTACTGACTCCTACTTAGACCTTTTTGAATGTTGTTGAATGCTATATTGGAACATCTCGAGTTAGGCAGTTCAGACCGAATATTGATTTTAATTAGACTCTGTTGGTTCTAAATTTTGAGAAAATTAAAAAGAAATGGGATGCCGAATCCAAAAAGCTTAAGCATGCTAAAATAACTGGTCTAGACTACGACACGATAGAGCCTTCATACGTTCTTAAAAAGAATATACCTGTACTTGTTGATGGGCAAGTTAACTTTTGCCATTTAGAAAGAAAAATAAAAGAAAAAGATTTGGAACACTTTCATGTTGCTGTAAATGAATTAAAGAATGAGCTTGGTGATCGAAATTTTGCTATTGGCCTTAACAGATCTAGAGAAGGAGAGCATTAAGATCTATGGTTCTTTTTAGATCAAGCGCCAACTGTTCACAACAATTTTAGACCTCCTTCAGTAACATTCTTTCAAAATAATTAAATGGCGGTACCAAGATATCATACTAACTTTAATAATCACGAAGATCTCATTCAATTTATGAACTTCCATTTTATGAGACCGAACAATAACGATACTTTATTTGAGTAAAATTCTACAGAATTGTAGCTTTTCACGCTTGAATTCAATTAAAACTAGAAATTAAAAGGCATAGTTTGATTTAAAAACTTAATTAATTTTTAAAAAATAAAAACAATTATTTATTTATTTATTTTATTTATCAATTCACCCATATTAAAACTACAAGTCAATATTTAAATTTAATGTTGATATTTTTTTGTATAATTATAATAATAATAATAATTATAATAATAATTATATTATTATTTGTAATAATAGTAATAATGGTAATAAATAGATTGATTGATTAATAAATACCTCTCAAGATTAACAAGACTGCATTATAAGTTAGATTGTTGTGAATTGATGCTTGGGATTATAATTTTACATCTCTGCACCTGCAATTAGTGATAGATCTTTTATGACTCAGACCAAAGGCAAAATCAGAACTTCCCAAAACCCCTTATATCTCTCAAGTATCTATCAAAGCGCTAAACGTCTATTGTTTCTAATCTTTTTTTTTTAAATAGACTCAAATGCTTACTATATTAGCTGATTTAAAGAAGTCATCCCATCCCGCCATCAATGAAAGAAATGTTTGTTACTGCAAATCTTGCTCTTATTTAAATTATCATTTAGACTGTCTCAATGATATTTTCGGCCGAAATCCATTTGTGCATAATATTCTCCGTATAAAACTCCACTTTATGAGTGCTTATTCATTGATATTAAGTTTTGATTTTGGAGACATTTATTTCATTTATAATTTATTAATATATAATTTATATATAATAATTTAAAATTTTTGGAATGATGAGTCAGTATTTATTTTTAATATTATCTTCAGCTTTTATTATTTAATAATTTTGAAAGCTAACCCATTAATATTTATATTGATATTGATATAAATAGGCTTCACTTTTAATTTTATATATCTTTTAAATTAAAAACTTTAAATTAACTTTAATTTTTTATTTTATTTTATTTAACTCGATATGGTGGAAAGACTTATGAGCAACCTTAATCTCAATGATGAAGATGAAGACTTGGATTCTACTACTTTTATTAATTCTACTAAATTACTGACTCCTACTTAGACCTTTTTGAATGTTGTTGAATGCTATATTGGAACATCTCGAGTTAGGCAGTTCAGACCGAATATTGATTTTAATTAGACTCTGTTGGTTCTAAATTTTGAGAAAATTAAAAAGAAATGGGATGCCGAATCCAAAAAGCTTAAGCATGCTAAAATAACTGGTCTAGACTACGACACGATAGAGCCTTCATACGTTCTTAAAAAGAATATACATGTACTTGTTGATGGGCAAGTTAACTTTTGCCATTTAGAAAGAAAAATAACAGAAAAAGATTTTAGACACTTTCATGTTGCTGTAAATGAACTAAAGAATGAGCTTGGTGATCGAAATTTTGCTATTGGTCTTATCAGATCTTGAGAAGGAGAGCATTAAGATATACGGTTCTTTTTAGATCAAGCGCCAACAGTTCAAACAATTTTAGACCTCCTTCAGTAAGATTCTTTCAAAATAATTAAATGGCGGTACAAAGATATCATATTAACTTTAAAAATCACTAATAGCTCATTCAATTTATGAACTTCCATTTAATGAGACCGAACAATAACGATACTCCATTTAAGAACAATTCTACAGAGTTATAGCTTCTAACGCTTGAATTCAATTAAAACTAGAAATTAAAAGGCATAGTTTGATTAAAAAACTAAATTAATTTTAAAAATTAAAACAATTATTTTTTATTTATTATTTATTTATTATATATATAATCTATCAATTTACCCATATTAAAACTACAAGTCAATATTTATATTTTATGTTGATATTTTTTTGTAATAATTATAATAATAATAATAATAATTATAATAATAATTATATTATTATTTCTATTAATATTAATAATGGTAATAAATAGATTGATTGATTAATAAATACCTCTCAAGATTAACAAGACTGCATTATAAGTTAGATTGTTGTGAATTAATGCTTGGGATTATAATTTTACATCTCTGCACCTGCAATTAGTGATAGATCTTTTATGACTCAGACCAAAGGCAAAATCAGAACTTCCCAAAACCCCTTATCTCTCAAGTAGCTATCAAAGCGCTATACGTCTATTGTTTTTAATCTTTGCTTTAAATAGACTCAGATGCTAACGAGATTAGCTGATTTAAAGAAGTCATCCCATCCCGCCTCAATGAAAGAAATGTTTGTTACAGCAAATCTTGCTCTTATTTAAATTTTCATTTAGACTGTTTCAATGATATTTTCGGCCGAAATCCATTTGTGCATAATATTCTCCGTATAAAACTCTACTATATGAGTCCTTATTTATTGATTTTAAGTTTCGACTTTGTAGACATTTATTTCATTTATAATTTATTAAATATATAATTTATTTATAACAATTTAAAATTTTTGGAATCATGAGTCAATATTTATTTTTAATATTATCTTCAGCTTTAATTATTTAATAATTTGAAAGCTAACCCATTAATATTTATATTGATATTGATATAAATAGGCTTCACTTTTAATTTTAATTATCTTTTAAATTAAAAACTTTAAATTAACTTTAATTTTTTATTTTATTTTATTTAACTCGATATGGTGGAAAGACTTATGAGCAACCTTAATCTCAATGATGAAGATGAAGACTTGGATTCTACTACTTTTATTAATTCTACTAAATTACTGACTCCTACTTAGACCTTTTTGAATGTTGTTGAATGCTATATTGGAACATCTCGAGTTAGGCAGTTCAGACCGAATATTGATTTTAATTAGACTCTGTTGGTTCTAAATTTTGAGAAAATTAAAAAGAAATGGGATGCCGAATCCAAAAAGCTTAAGCATGCTAAAATAACTGGTCTAGACTACGACACGATAGAGCCTTCATACGTTCTTAAAAAGAATATACCTGTACTTGTTGATGGGCAAGTTAACTTTTGCCATTTAGAAAGAAAAATAAAAGAAAAAGATTTGGAACACTTTCATGTTGCTGTAAATGAATTAAAGAATGAGCTTGGTGATCGAAATTTTGCTATTGGCCTTAACAGATCTAGAGAAGGAGAGCATTAAGATCTATGGTTCTTTTTAGATCAAGCGCCAACTGTTCACAACAATTTTAGACCTCCTTCAGTAACATTCTTTCAAAATAATTAAATGGCGGTACCAAGATATCATACTAACTTTAATAATCACGAAGATCTCATTCAATTTATGAACTTCCATTTTATGAGACCGAACAATAACGATACTTTATTTGAGTAAAATTCTACAGAATTGTAGCTTTTCACGCTTGAATTCAATTAAAACTAGAAATTAAAAGGCATAGTTTGATTTAAAAACTTAATTAATTTTTAAAAAATAAAAACAATTATTTATTTATTTATTTTATTTATCAATTCACCCATATTAAAACTACAAGTCAATATTTAAATTTAATGTTGATATTTTTTTGTAATAATTATAATAATAATAATAATTATAATAATAATTATATTATTATTTGTAATAATAGTAATAATGGTAATAAATAGATTGATTGATTAATAAATACCTTTCAAGATTAACAAGACTGCATTATAAGTTAGATTGTTGTGAATTAATGCTTGGGATTATAATTTTACATCTCTGCACCTGCAATTAGTGATAGATCTTTTATGACTCAGACTAAAGGCAAAAGGAGAATTTCCCAAAACCCCTAATCTCTTAATTATCTTTTAGGAAGCTTTATAATATTGAGCTTTATGAATGATTTAATAACAAGCCCAAATTATCACAATTTCTCTCAAACCAATGTTCTGTAATATGTTCAGATATAAATTTTAACTATTAAGAAGTTTTTTTTTCTATAAAAAAACTTACGGGAACTATTTACATATTCATTTTAAATCATCTTATAAAAAAGATATTTGGATTATTTATCTTGTCATATTATTTTTTTAAATGAGTTTTTTAGTTCAGGCATATGCTGTATAATAAATTTTTCCCTCAAATATAAGTCCATATGTTTGTAAAAAGAATCTTTTCTTTGATATTTGAATTTTTCACTTTGATGTTTTTATAATTTTAGAGCTTCAACATAAATGTTTGATCGAATTCGCTGATTAAGATCTACCACGACAATGCTTTAAGTGCAGCACTATTAATCATCCCATAATAAACTTTAAGAATCTTATCTTGAGAGACCGAACCTCTCTTCAGTTTTCGATTAATCTTTAATTTTTGTTTATGAAATTGCTCACAATCTTATCAAATAAAAATCATTGGAATTTTTGAGTACTTAACTTTATAAATTGCATTTAGATATTGATTATTTGAAGGAACTAGGCTTAGAGTAACCTTCTATAACAGTCTTTCTCTTAAGACAACTCAAATAAAATGTATTTAAAATGGAAGTTCCAGGATAGATTCATTCAGTATATAATACGTTCCTCTTAACTATAAAGAAGGAAAGCATATCAAGAATAGCCACATAGGTCTTATCCTAGTAATAAATAGTTGCAACTGAAGAAAGATATTTTAGAGTCTCTCTAAAGTTGTGGATCTGCTTTGACAGTTTATTACATTATTCAGAGATTGGGTAGAAATTTGAACTCTAAAAAGGTGCGAATAAGTACATTCAACATGAATGAAAGGCTAAAATCTTGTGCACCAAGCGATCAACTCAAATTAATATTCATTCACATTTTCTTTAGTAGCTTAGTCTTAAAAAAGACTTGAATCTATTGAAAATAAGGGTTGTCTAAATGAATGTGACATTTATTATTATAAATGTAAAGAGATAATCGAATGTCAATCTTAATTATTTGATTGACTTCGCTGATATAGAGTTCACTGTAACAAACATAAAATCAATCAATATTGTAGAGTTTTGTGTGCACTTCTAGGATCTTGCATCGTTACGTTCACCAAGTACTAGGATACTATAATATATTGAGCTTTATGAATGATTCAATTACAGGCCCAAATTATCTCAATTTCTCTCAAATCAATGTTGTGTAATATGTTCAGATATAAATTGAAACTATTAAGAAGATGTTTTTCTATAAAAAAACTTACGGGAACTATTTACATATTCATTTTAAATCATCTTATAAAAAAGATATTTGGATTATTTATCTTGTCATATTATTTTTTTAAATGAGTTTTTTAGTTCAGGCATATGCTGTATAATAAATTTTTCCCTCAAATATAAGTCCATATGTTTGTAAAAAGAATCTTTTCTTTGATATTTGAATTTTTCACTTTGATGTTTTTATAATTTTAGAGCTTCAACATAAATGTTTGATCGAATTCGCTGATTAAGATCTACCACGACAATGCTTTAAGTGCAGCACTATTAATCATCCCATAATAAACTTTAAGAATCTTATCTTGAGAGACCGAACCTCTCTTCAGTTTTCGATTAATCTTTAATTTTTGTTTATGAAATTGCTCATAAATCTTATCAAATAAAAATCATTGGAATTTTTGAGTACTTAACTTTATAAATTGCATTCAGATATTGATTATTTGAAGGAACTAGGCTGAGAGTAACCTTCTATAACAGTCTTTCTCTTCAGTCAACTCAAAAAAAAGGAATTCAAATTGGAATTTCCAGAATTGATTCATTCAGTGTACAATAAGTTTAACTCAACTATAAAGAAGTAAAGCAAATCCAGATATCAACATAGGTCCCTTCCGAGTAATGTATAGATTGCTACCGAAGAAATGAATTTTTTGAGTCTCTAAGTTGTGGATCTGCTTTGACAGTTTATTACATAGCTAAGACTCTTTGACATTATTCAGTCGTCAATGTTACTACTTTGCGCAACTAAAAAGAAGATATATCTTTCTGTGCATAGCATTGAAAATCAGCCATTTATCTAAACGTAAGAAGCATTTATCTATAAAATGCTTAACAAATTTTGCTGAATTGATGATATCAACCTCTATTATCTTTAATTCAGACGAGATAGCGTAGAAATTCGAACTGCACAAGGTGCGAATATGTACCTTTAACATGAATGAATGACTTTAATCTTGTCCATCAAGAGATCAACTCAAATTAATTTTCATTAACATTTTCTTTAGTACCTAATGTTTAAAATAAGACTTTAAACCTATTGAAAATGAGAGCTGTATAAATAGACATGACATTCATTAAATAAATTTAATGAGATAATCGAATGTCAATGTTAGTTATTTGATTGATTTCGCTGATAAAGAGTTCTGTGTAACAAACATCCAATCAACAAATATTGTAGAATTGTGTGTGCAATTCTAGAATCTTTCATCGTTACGGTCACCAAGTACTAGGATGCTATAAAATATTGAGTTAAATGATTGATTTAATAACGGGCATATAGTAAGTACATCATTTTCTCTCAAGTAAATGTTTAGTAATAGGTACAGTTATGAATTGAAACATTTAAGAGGATCTCTTTCTAAAAAATACTTACGGGAATTATTTACATTCATTTTAAGCATTTTATATAGAAGGTTTTTTTTATATTTTAAAATCTTGTGATATAACTTATCTAACAATAATTTTTATATTAATTATCTTATTCATTAACATTTTAGGAATATATATTTTAACAAAAATTATTTAATTCTCATATTTTATTACATTTCAGTAATATACTTAATTTTCAAGTTTCTGTAAAAGGTTTTATGATATACAAAGCATCGCAAACTGCATTTAATTTTTTCTTTGTCTAGCAACAAAATAAATATAAAGATATGAAATAACTATGATTCAGAAGATTTAATCAAAGCACTTCGAATTAAAAATAATTAATCTCAATTGTTGCAAGCTTGAAGATGTTAGGATATTCAAAGAACGAAAATACCTTTAATGAACACATTCAAAAATCACATTTTTATGGGACTTTAAGTTATTTCACATAAACTTAACTATTAGATTTAATAGTTTGTATAAAATATTTGTAAGTCATTTTGCAAATCTAGAGTGTAACAAGCTTTTATTTCATTCTATGCTTAAAATTCACATGATTTTAAGATATCTCAACAACGGAAATTTTAAATTAACATATTCTAATAGCTTATCACCAATACAAGACAAATCATTAAAAATCCTAAATAGATGCAAACATAAATTTGTCAGTATTAAGCTCATCTATCCTTATACTGAATTCCTGGTGACGCTAATAGACGCATTTTTGTAATCAAGCATTAAAAAATAGATATGTGTAGTTTCACGTTTATCGAGTGACTACAAATTGGTCAAATCGCTCGTAAAGAAAATCGAGTTTGAATAATCGTGACAGGCATTAGGAATTGTAAATTTATAAAAACAAAAATTTAAAGAAACCTCAACCCACCTTATAATATTAACTAAAGCTATTCTGCTCATTTGTAGAGGTCGCGGTGGAATACCTCTCAAAATAAGCATAACAATGATTCTGACTTTAAAAAAAAATTTGAATTGAATAAAAGGACTTCGATAAAAAACTCAAAAATTTAATTATCTGCGAAGCTATTAAAAAATTTAAATAATTAAACGATGTAAAATTATCTGAAAAGAGTTAGATTATAATTATTAATTTAAAAATCGTTTAAACAAAAAATATTTTTCTTTTAAGCTTTTAATTTTTATATTTTAAGATTCAAGAAAATAAAACTTAATAAATTCAGTTCATAGAATATTAATCGATACAAAAATATAAACTTGTATAAGAAATGAAAGGAAATTTGAATTATTTATGCATAATATATATATAATTATAAAATTTTAAAAAAATAAAATAAAAAATATAATAATATAAAAAAATAAAAAGAAATTGATGATTTCAATAATAGAATAACAAGAAAAATACACTAATGTCTATCGCAACAAGAAATCTATTTTAAAGTAAAAAAGCATATGCTGGAATAAAAAATAAAATAAAAAAAATAAAATATTATTATAATTTATTTATTTTTCAATTCAATTCCATTCCAGCAATATAAATTATAATTATTATTTATTTATTTATCCAATCAATTCCATTCCAGCAATATAAAATATAATTAATATTTATTTATTTTTCCAATTCAATTCCATTCCAGCAATATAAATTATAATTATTATTTATTTATTTTCCCAATTCAATTCCATTCCAGCAATATAAATTATAATTATTATTTATTTATTTTTCCAATTCAATTCCATTCCAGCAATATAAATTATAATAATTAATTATTTATTTTTCCAATTCAATTCCATTCAAGCAATATAAATTATAATTATTATTTATTTATTTTTCCAATTCAATTCCATTCCAGCAATATAAATTATAATTATTATTTATTTATTTTCCCAATTCAATTCCATTCCAGCAATATAAATTATAATTATTATTTATTTATTTTTCCAATTCAATTCCATTCCAGCAATATAAATTATAATTATTATTTATTTATTTTTCCAATTCAATTCCATTACAGCAATAAAAATTATAATTTATATTTATTTATTTTTCCAATTCAATTCCATTACAGCAATATAAATTATAATAAATATTTATTTATTTTTCCAATTCAATTCCATTCCAGCAATATAAATTATAATTATTATATATTTATTATTCCAATTCAATTCCATTCCAGCAATATAAATTATAATTATTATTAATTCATTTTTCCAATTCAATTAAATTCCAGCAATATAAATTATAAGAATTATGTATTCATTTTTACAATTCAATTCCAATCCAGCAATATAAATTAAAATTATTATTTATTTATTTTTCCAATTCAATTCCATTCCAGCAATATTAATTAAAATTATTATTTATTTATTTTTCCAATTCAATTCCATTCCAGCAATATAAATTAAAATAATTATTTATTAATTTTTCCAATTCAATTCCATTCCAGCAATATAAATTATAATAATTATTTATTTATTTTACCAATTCAATTCCATTCCAGCAATATAAATTATAATAAATATTAATTTATTTTTCCAATTCAATTCCATTCCAGCAATATAAATTATAATAAAAATTTATTTATTTTTCCAATTAAATTCCATTCCAGCAATATAAATTATAATTATTATTTATTTATTTTTCCAATTCAATTCCATTCCAGCAATATAAATTATAATTAATATTTATTTATTTTTCAAATTCAATTCCATTACAGCAATATAAATTATAATTATTATTTATTTATTTTTCCAATTCAATTCCATTCCAGCAATATAAATTATAATTATTATTTATTTATTTTTCCAATTCAATTCCATTCCAGCAATATTAATTAAAATTATTATTTATTTAATTTTCCAATTCAATCCATTCCAGCAATATAAATTATAATTATTATTTATTTTTTTCCAATTCAATTCCATTACAGCAAGATAAATGATAATTATTATTTATTTATTTTTCCAATTCAATTCCATTCCAGCAATATAAATTATAATTTATTTATTTTTCCAATTCAATTCCATTCCAGCAATATAAATTATAATTATTATTTATATATTTTTCCAATTCAATTCCATTCCAGCAATATAAATTATAATTATTATTTATTTATTTTTCCAATTCAATTCCATTACAGCAATATAAATTATAATTATTATTTATTTATTTTTCCAATTCAATTCCATTCCAGCAATATAAATTATAATTATTATTTATTTATTTTTCCAATTCAATTCCATTACAGCAATATAAATTATAATTTTTATTTATTTATTTTTCCAATTCAATTCCATTCCAGCAATATAAATTATAATTATTATTTATTTATTTTTCCAATTCAATTCCATTTCAGCAATATAAATTATAATTATTATTTATTTATTTTTCTAATTCAATTCCATTTCAGCAATATTAATTATAATTATTATTTATTTTTTTTTTCCAATTCAATTCCATTCCAGCAATATAAATTATAATTATTATTTATTTATTTTTCCAATTCAATTCCATTCCAGCAATATAAATTATATATATTACTTATTTATTTTTCCAATTCAATTCCATTCCAGCAATATAAATTATAATTATTATTTATTTATTTTTCCAATTCAATTCCATTCCAGCAATATAAATTATAATTTTTATTTATTTATTTTTCCAATTCAATTCCATTCCAGCAATATAAATTATAATTATTATTTATTTATTTTTCCAATCAATTCCATTCCAGCAATATAAATTACAATTATTATTTTTTTATTTTTCAAATTCAATTCCATTTCAGCAATATAAATTATATTTATTATTTATTTATTTTTCCAATTCTATTCCATACCAGCAATATAAATTATAATTTTTATTTATTATTTTTCCAATTCAATTCCATTCCAGCAATATAAATTATAATTATTATTTATTTATTTTTCCAATTCAATACCATTCCAGCAATATTAATTAAAATTATTTTTTATTTATTTTTCCAATTCAATTCCATTTCAGCAATATAAACTATAATTATTATTTATTTATTTTTCCAATTCAATTCCATTCCAGCAATATAAATTATAAGTATTATTTATTTATTTTTCAATTCCATTCCAGCAATATAAATTACAATTATTATTTTTTTATTTTTCAAATTCAATTCCATTTCAGCAATATAAATTATATTTATTATTTATTTATTTTTCCAATTCAATTCCATTCCAGCAATATAAATTATAATACTTATTTATTTATTTTTCCAATTCAATTCCATTCCAGCAATATAAATTATAATTATAATTTATTTATTTTTCCAATTCAATTCCATTCAACCAATATTAATTAAAATTATTATTTATTTATTTTACCAATTCAATTCGATTCCAGCAATATAAATTATAATTATTATTTATTTATTTTTCCAATTCAATTCCATTCCAGCAATATAAATTATAATTATTATTTATTTATTTTTCCAATTCAATTCCATTCCAGCAATATAAAATATAATTATTATTATTTATTTATTTTTCCAATTCAATTCCATTCCAGCAATATAAATTATAATTATTATTTATTTATTTTCCCAATTCAATTCCATTCCAGCAATATAAATTATAATTATTATTTATTTATTTTTCCAATTCAATTCCATTCCAGCAATATAAATTATAATAATTATTTATTTATTTTTCCAATTCAATTCCATTCCAGCAATATAAATTATAATTATTATTTATTTATTTTTCCAATTCAATTCCATTCCAGCAATATAAAATATAATTATTATTATTTATTTATTTTTCCAATTCAATTCCATTCCCAGCAATAATAAATTCATAATTATTATTTAATTAATTTCTCCAATTCAATTCCATTCCAGCAATATAAAATATAATTTATTATTATTTATTTATTTTTTCCAATTTCAATTCCATTCCAGCAATATAAATTATAATTATTATTTATTTATTTTCCCAATTCAATTCCATTCCAGCAATATAAATTATAATTATTATTTATTTATTTTTCCAATTCAATTCCATTTCAGCAATATAAATTATAATTATTATTTATTTATTTTTCTAATTCAATTCCATTTCAGCAATATTAATTATAATTATTATTTATTTTTTTTTTCCAATTCAATTCCATTCCAGCAATATAAATTATAATTATTATTTATTTATTTTTCCAATTCAATTCCATTCCAGCAATATAAATTATATATATTACTTATTTATTTTTCCAATTCAATTCCATTCCAGCAATATAAATTATAATTATTATTTATTTATTTTTCCAATTCAATTCCATT
>ARYC01007780.1:0-12040 GCA_000711775.1 Oxytricha trifallax
TATGCTTTTCTACAAAATATTGTTATGTACCCACTGATGGAGCCAATGACTTGTGAGCACTTTTCAAGGTGCAGAAGTTTAGAACGCTTTAAAATAAAGAGCTCCGATGGAGCACTTTTTCTCTAAATGATTTCATTCATGTTTTATTCTCTCGCCAATTTTCTATACAACAATGAATATGATTGGCATCATTTTCTATGCTTTTCTACAAAATATAGTTATGTACCCACTGATAGAGCCAATGACTTGTGAGCACTTTTCAAGGTGCAGAAGTTTAGAACGCTTTAAAATAAAGAGCTCCAATGGAGCACTTTTTCACTAAATGATTTCATTCATGTTTTATACTCTCGCCAATTTTCTATATACAACAATGAATATGATTGGCATCAATTTCTATGCTTTTCTACAAAATATTGTTATGTACCCACTGATGGAGCCAATGACTTGTGAGCACTTTTCAAGGTGCAGAAGTTTAGAACGCTTTAAAATAAAGAGCTCCAATGGAGCACTTTTTCTCTAAATGATTTCATTCATGTTTTATACTCTCGCCAATTTTCTATACAACAATGAATATGATTGGCATCATTTTTTATGCTTTTCTACAAAATATTGTTATGTACCCACTGATGGAGCCAATGACTTGTGAGCACTTTTCAAGGTGCAGAAGTTTAGAACGCTTTAAAATAAAGAGCTCCAATGGAGCACTTTTTCTCTAAATGATTTCATTCATGTTTTATACTCTCGCCAATTTTCTATACAACAATGAATATGATTGGCATCATTTTTTATGCTTTTCTACAAAATATAGTTATGTACCCACTGATGGAGCCAATGACTTGTGAGCACTTTTCAAGGTGCAGAAGTTTAGAACGCTTTAAAATAAAGAGCTCCAATGGAGCACTTTTTCTCTAAATGATTTCATTCATGTTTTATACTCTCGCCAATTTTCTAATACAACAATGAATATGATTGGCATCATTTTCTATGCTTTTCTACAAAATATTGTTATGTACCCACTGATGGAGCCAATGACTTGTGAGCACTTTTAAAGGTGCAGAAGTTTAGAACGCTTTAAAATAAAGAGCTCCAATGGAGCACTTTTTCTCTAAATGATTTCATTCATGTTTTATACTCTCGCCAATTTTCTATACAACAATGAATATGATTGGCATCATTATTTTTTATGCTTTTCTACAAAATATTGTTATGTACCCACTGATGGAGCCAATGACTTGTGAGCACTTTTCAAGGTGCAGAAGTTTAGAACGCTTTAAAATAAAGAGCTCCATTGGTGTTCTTGAGGTGTTCTATGGCATATTATTTTTTCAAATAATTATTCTCGAGTTTCTTATAACCATAATCCTTTTTACACTCACTTTGTTTATCAAATCATATTTAACCTTTCTTTTTGTCCCTTATTCAGGATTATAATATATATTAATAAATTTTGTTATGTTTTTAATATTATCATTGTGAAAATTGAAATTTTTATGATGGTAACATTTTCGATCCTTCATTTAGTCAATTCTATATTTCACCTTTTTATATCCATTAGTGTGAGAATATTTAGATCTAGTTTGAATGATTGACTTTTAAACCTGCAAATTTAGACATTAAAACACCTAAGATCGATGACTTGATGGCTGCTTGTTTCAATTAGGTTTTTTTCATAAAATTTTTATGATTGGACTGACATGGAATTGTCCTTGAGGTGATATTTAATTAGAATCAGATTTCTTGGTTCTTGAATTGCAATAATTCTATTTACAGTCACTATGTCTAATGTCATCATACTTAACCCCTGGTAAGGGTTTTTTTCTATAGGATTATATCAAATATCTTTTATGTTAATGGTTGAAAAGTTATTTCTGCCTTTATAATATGTTTTCTCAATTAAAATTATTATTTAAATTTATTATTCCATTTAACTTTTAACACATTTTCCCATTAATTTGAAAATTATTTATCATCAAATAAGCAGATCTTTAATAAAACAATTATCTTTTTAAAACAATTTGGTTATATTTATGAAATTTTTCCTATGAAACTTTTATTCAAATATATACCCAATTAATAGCTTCTTTATTAATGCTATCACAGGTCATATTATATTATTTAGTTTGATTGTTATTATATTTACTTGATTTATTAAAAGATTGGTAAATAAGTGGAAATAAAAAATGTTAAAAACCCATTTTTATTGTCTAGCATAAATATGAGATTTTTTACAGTTCATTTATTATATATATTGCTTATTTTAGGTTTTATCAGTCATTACCTATTTACTGTTAATTTTTCAGTATTTGATGAGAATATCGTTATCGATCGATTCACCCATTACTAAAAGCTTATTCTAGCTCAGATATCGAAGCTATTATATGTTTAACAATTGGAAAAAGAATTGATTCAAAATTCATTGTTTGCTTATAAAATTGAATTAAGTTATCTCATAAAATATACACTTATTATTACTTTATAATGTAAATATTATTTATATTTGATTTTATTTCAATATAAATATATGATTTGTTTACTTTTGAGTAGATAATTATCGGCATAATCCATAATGTTAATATAAATAAAAACATAATAATTTTTTTTAACCATAAATAATAATTAATGGCTATTCTATATTTTTATATCAACTTTTACTCTTTAAAACTTCTTCTTTTTATAGCCAAATCACTATCTTCTGAATGTTACTGGATTATTTTCAAAGTTGACTTCAATTGTCTGTTGGTCATGTATTTTTATCAGCAAACTCTGGGTCCTCACCAGTTTCTTCTAAAAAGGCATATTATTAATAACAATTAAATTAGTTTTTTCTCTGACTTTAGCATAAGTATTAATCGCTTTATCTTCAATCTTACTTGCTTATTTATAGAGTGATGTCACTGTTTTCTCTGTAATCAATGCTTTCTTCTTATTTATAGTTATCTGTACAAAGAAAATTCTAGAGATTATCATATGAGCAGCATAAATATCAATAATAAATAATGATTTGTATAAGGCTATTAACATGAAAATCAAGATTTGTGACTAGAAACAATAGAATTCAAACATAATGTTTTAAAGAGGCTCTTTTTAGAAACGAAAGAACTTTAATAAAGCCTTATCTTCTAAGATTACCATTTATTAGACTGAACGACATGAAGATAACTAGGAAATTGAAAGTGAAATATCTAAACAATGCTCTTCATCTTCATCCTCATCATTTTCTTCTTCTTGCTTCTCACTAGTCTGTATTTTTTAATTTGATTTATAGCATGAATATTATTTTTTGATTATTTAGATTATGATTGCTTGTCTTAATGTATATATTCACATCAACAAAAGGACTAAAATAATAAAATTAATTGACTAGCTTTAAACTATCTAAAATGAATTTGATGAAATTCTAAAAAAATGCTCTTACTTAATTGGTTATAATCCTTCTGTATAATAAGGTTAAACTTTCCATTTTAAAAATCAACAACTAAGAACAAGCTAGAGTACTCTTATAGAATTGTTTTAATATTTAGTAATTAACCATTTTAAATATTATTTGTTGATTTAACCTAAACTCATTTAATATGACACCCCATAACTTGATAGACTAGTGACTACACTAAACAAAACAACTATTTAATTAATTGGAGTAGTTATAATTTGACTGTTTTAAATACCATCTACTTTACGTTCTATCCACACACCCTACGTTCTATCATTCAAAAAGAATCTTTTCTCAAGAAGATAATAATAAAATGATGCTAAGAAACAATATTTTATATGAATTTAATCGAAACTATCAAATTTTATAATTTAACAAAAAGGAAAATTCATAAGATTTTTTGTGTTTTCTTGGCAATAGAATAAATAGGGGTACTAAATAAAGAACCTTGAATACGCCATCACCCAGTTTTTGACATAAGAAACTGATAAGATTAATATCAATGACTCATAAGACTATTTGACAATTCATAAATAAGTTTATTTAATTTTCAGCAAAAATAATATTAAGCGAGTATAATCAAAATGTGGAGACTGTTATAAATAAATCAAAAATGAATACAATTAGGATTATTTTCAAATTAGTATAGATTAACTAAAAATCAAAAACTGTAGCTATTTCGAATTATAATCATGTGTTTATTTAACAATATACATTTAATTAATTAAACATGGAGAATTCTGATTATTATTTTTTTTTACTTTTCCAAATCATTTCTATTTTAGGGCATCGAACTATTTGCTGCTGTTTTCTCATTCGCCATTCCTAGATAGTTTTTTTAGATATATTCACCATATCTTCATGGTATCTTCAGGGTATCTTCCTCAAAAATCAAAAAATTCAAAAATAATAAAATTAACAATAATAATAGCAATAATAGCAATAGTAGCAACAAACAACAATAAATCAAACAGATTAAATTAAAATTAGAGTCTGATTGAAATTCTTAAGGAATTTCAAAATTATAAAAAAACTGTGTTTTTTTTCATTATTATCCTCATCTTAATTATCGTCTTTTACATTAGGTCAATATACTATGAATTTTTAGAAAATTTGGATTTTTTTAGAAAAACCTTCAGACTCTAATTTTAATTTAATCTGTTTGATTTATTGTTGTTATTGTTGCTACTATTGCTACTATTGTTATTATTATTGTTAATTTTATTATTTTTGAATTTTTTGATTTTTGAGGAAGATACCCTGAAGATACCATGAAGATATGGTGAAGATATCTCAAAAAAATTATCTAGGAATGGCGAATGAGAAAATAGCAGCAACTAGTTCGATGCCCTAAAATAGAAATGATTTGCAAAAAAAATAATAATCAGAATTCTCCATGTTTAATTAATTAAATGTATATTGTTAAATAAACACATGATTATAATTCGAAATAGCTACAGTTTGATTTTTAGTTAATCTATACTAATTTGAAAATAATCCTAATTGTATTCATTTTTGATTTATTTATAACAGTCTCCACATTTTGATTATACTCGCTTAATAATACTAAAACATTGATATTGCTAAAAAGTAAAGAGATTCAAACATAACTTTTCCATATCAGATTTTCTAACAAATAAGTTGATAGTTTTATAAAACTTATTGATTGTCAAAAGATAATCATAAACTCACAAATTGATAGATAAGATATTAAACTCTTTAACTCATATTTTTCACCCTTCTTTTAAGTGCTATTATTAAGAATTTTATAAAAAAAAATACACTTCTCACCAATTTTAAATTTATATAAAGAATTGAAAGAAATATACTTCTTCCACTCAACCTGAAAATAATTTAAGAGAAGTATGAGACTGAGTAATTTACTGAAAAAGAAACATTCAAGAAAAAGATGTATTTTATAACCATGTGATTTCCATAATATCGATTTAACTAAAATTAAAAGGTATTGTCTATTAGTATAAACTGAATATAAATTACTAAGGGGTCCTTAGAGTGACTCAATTTTATAAACTTATCATTATCATAATTTTATTATCATTTTTATAAGTAATTTAATTGCATTATAATTTAAGGCTTTTTTACTGATTTCATCATTTATTTTCCAATGCCGTAACTCTCATTCCTTAATAATTGTAATGCTATGATGCTAATATTATTAATTAATGTATATTTTGCTTTTCTCCAAAACTCATTCTGTCCTCCTTCTGGGGCCATTATCAATCTGATCTTGACTTCAACAATCATTTATACGTCTTCCATCGGCTAAGATCCTTATTTTATTTTCATTTCTAGGGGCTGTAGCTGACTGAACTCCTATAACTGAAGAAATTATCATCAATTTTCAAATGTAGAGTAACTTTTGGACATTTTTAGCCAATTTTATGATTTTCTTAAAAATATATTATTTTTCTCAAAAATAAAAAAATTCCCAATTTTCACCTTTTTGACCCGGACCCTATAGAAATTCAAACGTGGTCCTTTTCGGTACTTGCATATCTCTAAATGCAGCTAATTGCGCGTCTTCTTTCAAGAAAACAATTAGATTACAATCCTCATGAGGCAAGATCCTCTGGTGATGACTTTAAATTTCCCTGTTATAAGGAATATCTTATGTTGTTTTAGGGTGTCTTCAAGAGCCTTTATCAATTTCATCTTGACCTTTACCATCATTTTCATGTTTTCCTACGCGTAAATTAACTTTCTAATTTTTTTAATCATTTTAGTATACTTGTATATTTTTTTTTATATATTTTATATAAATTAAAAAGTTTATTTCAAATCTTTAATTTTAAAAACCTATTTTAAAAGTTTAATCATAACTTTAATGTTTTTTAGACAATAACATAAATTTATGCAACAATTTAATATAATATGACAATTATTTATTAGCATTTAATCTGGGTTTTATTTATCTCTCTAATCACTCTTTCAAAAATCGGTTAAAATTCTTAACAGTTAAATTGATAGTGTAAAAATCAGTGTATATTTTATTAATGTGTAATAATATATATATTAAAATTTAAAATTGATTAGTTTTATAAATTACAATATAAATTGTTAAGTTCAATGAAACAATATAGTTTTAATATAAAAACTTGTTAAGTCTGCTTAAAATTATAATAATAATTAAGTGATATTTATTCGTAATAGCATTCTTTTTTAAAATATAAATATTATTAGTACTATCTTTAATTAAGGATTCAATCAATTCTATCTAAAATTATACTAAGTCTGTATGGATTTATTAGCAGTTTGTTAAGAAATTGTTTAATTCATGATTTTATTGTTAGGATAATTTATTATCCACAAAATATGCAGATTAGGGATTATTAAGAACACTATTCTTTACTTTTTTGAAATTGTTAAAATCTATATAGAATAATGACTTAAATAATAAGAAAACTATGTTACTTAATAAAATATATGAAATTTTGATTTTTTATAATAAAATATTCATATATTAGTAATTCGAAATTATCAAGTATATGAAGTTTACTTTATACTAAATTTATTATTTATTAATAAGCTTCATCGCCAACATTTTAAAATTTCGTGATGCATCGCCAACATTACATATGTTGGCGATGAAGCAAAAATATTATTATAATTCTCTAAAAATCATTAAATTTTTTTCTACTGCAATCTGAAGCAATGAATGTCACATTTTATTAAGTTTATCATAAATGAGAATAAAGTTTTTAAATTTCAAATAATTTTTCTAATTAATTAATTCTTAGTTTGAAATAATGAGATTTATAAAATTTTTATACTTAGACAATTACATATTGTTGCCTTTCTAATATTATCAAAATACAATTGATTTGGGAAATTGTGAAAATAAAATAAAGATTCAAATTCTAAGTATTTCTAACTGTCACTAATTAGGGAGGGTTACAGATCAAATTAGATTCACTCTACATACAGTTAAGACTAAAGTGGGCGAATCTTTAAAGATTATGATTGGTTTCACACATTTAGTTTTTTTTAATTTTTGGCAGATTTGGCAGGCTAATCTCATAAGATTCCTCGTGTATTATAGGGCGATTTGGCGGATTTGGCAGGTTTGGAAGTAGACTTAAAGATGATTATACTTTTATTTAAAACTTATTTAAAATAATAATATATTTACTAATCAAACACTAATTAATTTAATTTTGCTGGAATTTGGCACCTACCAAATTTTACAAAATGAAGATTAGTGATTAAAGGTGTTTAAGTGTGATTAAAACCAAGTTTTAATTAGTAGTTATGAGAGAATATTGTGTGAAAATATAATAAATGGTTATGAGTGTAGAGAGACACAGAGTGAAATAATTATGCGAAAATAACAACTGCGAAAAAGATTTTCATTCTGCTGTTTCACCACTTTCGATTTTGAAGTATCTGAGTTCGAATTGGTTGTTCTAAACAGCAACATGTCTGCGATACTAGCAATTTCTTGCCACTTGATGTACTTCTTAGTTATGTACTTGAGATATCTCTTGCTGAGTGGAATGCTAACTAGCACAATACCATTGAAGCAGCTCTTTGAGTCGATGATTGCGAACCGAGATTGCTCACCTTAAATTCTACCTTGCACCCGTAACACTAACGTATTTCCGGAGCCGTTGAGCACAGTAACGTTGTTCTCTATCGGGAGCTTGCAGTTGACCAGGAACTTCAAATTGATTTTCTTTGCGTGCTTGTGACCTATCTAAGAGATTTGCTTGCACATTTTAGCCTTTCTGGGTTTAATATAAATTAATATAATTATTTTTAAAAAAGAGACTTTTAGTAATTAAACTTGGTATTAATCACACTTAAACACCTTTAATCACTAATCTTCATTTTGTAAAATTTGGTAGGTGCCAAATTCCAGCAAAATTAAATTAATTAGTGTTTGATTAGTAAATATATTATTATTTTAAATAAGTTTTAAATAAAAGTATAATCATCTTTAAGTCTACTTCCAAACCTGCCAAATCCGCCAAATCGCCCTATAATACACGAGGAATCTTATGAGATTAGCCTGCAAAATCTGCCAAAAAAATTAAAAAAACTAAATGTGTGAAACCGATCAGAATTTTTGAGCATCCGGCCACTTTAGACTTAACTGTATGTAGGGTGAATCAAAACCCCAAAACCCCTTAATGAGGTTTATAAGTGCTTTGATTTGTAGGGAATTTGTTAGGGGTTGGGGTTATTAATTAAATGCGAGACTAAAATTACAAGCTTTTGGGGTCTATTTATGATGAAGAGTATATAGATTTAGTGTTTAAACTGCGTTATGGATGTGATATATACAGTGAATAACTCAAACCAGTACTGAACTATAAGTCTATTGCACTGCTCTTAAAGCGTAGTCCCTCAACTGTTCGTTCTCACTGCTTGAAAGCTGTATAATTAAAGCAATAATAGCTGAATTCTTAGCCTAAGAGGAAGTCTAAGTTTCTATAGAAGCATATTGACTATCTTATTAATGAAAAAACTTTGAAGTATTGGGCTCACTTCTCTCTCGACTAACGAGCTATTATGTTTCATCGCCAGTTCCCTGAGTTGAAGATCTCTGCATAGTCTGTTGCAAACATTTATAAACGAAACGGTATCTCTTACAAAGGTGTAAATCGTATCAAGAGAGTAATTGATTTCACTCTGCCATTTTACAACAACAACTTAAATTATATTTATAATTAAATGCAGAGAGCCTAATAGAATAATATTAAGTTTATTCATGCTGACGAGGCTGTGTTTACATTCAACACTTTCATCTAGAAGTCTTGGTATAAGAGGCATAGCAACATAGAAGTATATGACTAGAAAGTCAAGGTATAAACAATGGCTATTCTTGGAGGAATTAGCGAAGATACTGGTTTAGAAACTTATCTTATTCATCCTCGCTCTATTAAGACAGAGTAGTATATAAAGTTCTTAGAACAGCTGAGAGAGAAGTACCCTGAATAAGAGATTATACTATTCGTTGATAATCTTTCTGTTCATAAGACCAAAGAAACAAGGAAGAGTTATGAACAACTTAGAATAACGCCAGTGTTCAACGTACCTTACAGTCCATAGTTTAATGGAATTGAGTTCTACTGGGGAATATTAAAAGTTCATTACAAGAAACTGCTGCTATATCACTTGATGCATGACCTACCTATCGACACAGTAAACTTTATTAAAAGCTCAGCGAAGAGAGTAGATAATTTGTTCGCTTAAAAGTGTGCTAAAGAAGGGAGAGTGAATGTATATAAATAAGTTTTGTAGTCAAGTTAATGAATATATAAGTCACATTTAAAATTCTTTAGAGGGAGCTGGCTTCTCTTTCTTTTCTTCTACTTCTTGCTACCCTCCACCTAAGTTTCTTCTCTTACTGCCAGCTCCAGCATCTAGGTTCATTGACTCTGATGGCTGAATATTTGAATAAAGTCTCTTGCTGACTTCATACTTTGTCTGCGACTTTCGCCCTCTGTGAAGCTTGCTCTATTACTTCATCAAAAAGATGCCAGTACCAGATTTTTCTAAAGAGTTAAGCTAAAAATCTTACTTGAAATATAAGGGTGCTTCTGCAGCTCTGATAGCCAGCTCTCACTTATCTTGATCCCTTGTTTGTCCTTATCTTCTTAAGAGATGCTGTACCTTTTCTTATGAGATTCTTGAATAATTTCTTTCAAGTAATCACCTGTAATTGTTGCAAGTATGCCAAAGAAATAGTTTCTTTCAGGTAGTTTATTTGACAACTGCTTCTTAGTAGGCAGGTACTGCGAAACCTCTGGGTCATTCATAGCATCATCGTATAAGTTATTCATTGAGATTTCTGGATAGTTTTGAATCTCTGCAAACTTTTCATCTTAAGTTTTCAATGCTTTCTTCTCTTCGCAGAGGATCGCTCTTAGAAATGAAATTTTAGTACCTTCCATCGTTGGCAGGAACAAACCAACTTTTTAATCAAGATTAGTTACTATGGGTTCATTACCTTGCTGCACCAGGTAGCGATGCAAATCCTCCTTGCTTCTAAATCTTTGAATCAATTCTTGTGCTTGCACTCTTTTCATTGCATCATTAATTGACTCCATCTGTTTACAGATCTAAGAAATGATATTCAAATTTAAGTTAATTGATTTCAATTATATACCTCTGTAAAACTTACTATTAAATATGGGCATCCTATAGGAGGTCAACTTCTAAGAAGGATATGGAGAAGGTTTTGAGAACTGGTTTCAAACTTGAGAGATTGATATCAATTTCTACTGTTATAGTTCCATATTTTTTAAATTTAAATTGGTACGTACTTAATTAGGAGCAACTCTTAAAATGCTAGTACTTAATTAGGGGCATTAATTAAAGCTAGTACTTAATTAGGAGCACCCTAATTTTAATCATAAAATCACAAAATACCTCCTAAAGCAGTAACGTACTTAATTAGGTGCACCTCCTAAATCGGTACGTACTATAATCAACTTATTATTGAGTGTAAAAATGCTTACTTCCTCACCCATATTTAGAGCTGGATCGTCTCTTAACACTCATAATTCTTCTCTAATACTCTAAGAACTTCCCTTGAAATTGTAGGCTTGCAAAGCTCTCATATAAGCTCTCAGTTATAGAGGCAGTTTTTATAATTTTAAATTCAAATTTAAATATGAGCGCTAACATTTTAAGAAAAACAACAGCACTTCCATCAAACTAAATGAGACTAACCTTTGGCAGCAAATAAAAGTGTGATAGCTGCGAGATGAACTCTCATAAAGAACTACCATAGCTATCACTTGAGGTCTCTGTTATTAAAATAGAAATTAATAATAGAAAATAAATGGCAAACAAGTGTGTGGGAGATAGAGAGGAGGAGAAAGGTATTAATGAAACTCCTATACAAATTGAAGAAATAGAAGTATACTTTTGTGAGCTGTGTGAGAGAGATTTTGCTCATAAATCTAGCTGGTACAGGCATATGAAGGTTCATAAGGAAGCTAAGCCTACTGTATACTTAAAGAATGACAAAGTTGATGGAAAGTATGATTGCTTTGAGTACCATAAGCAGTACTCTCACACAAGAGACTTAAAGAAGCATCTTTTAAAAGCCCACAAGAAAGAAATAGAAGTTCAAGATTAAGACACTCAACTGAAGTTGCTCAACAAAAGAAAAGCAAGGGAGCCTCTTTAAGTTGCTGAGCTTTAACAGGCAAGCGAATCAGAGTATGTGAGGATTGCACGCAACCTCTTAGCATCAGAGGTCACTAAAATCATCATTAAAATATAATACAAGAAAATTCCAGTACTTGCATAGATTGATTTAGATACTTCTCTCTAAAGCTACCTAATACTAGAGGACTCCTATGACAAGAAAGTTATTAAGGATCATCAGTATGCTTACAAGGTATATCCTTTCAACTATCACCTTAGTGATGATAAATATTAAATGGAGTTTACTAATGAATATTAAGTACTCACTCAGGCTAAGTTTAAAGAGTGCAAATACTTAATAGAGCTAGATGCTGTTCTCCTAGCCAAAGATCATGTAGCTTTCGGACTACCACTCTTTGAAATGACACTCAGAGATTTCATAACTGATCAAAGAAATCATAGATAGCTTGCATTAATATCAACCTAAAA
>ARYC01007782.1:0-20836 GCA_000711775.1 Oxytricha trifallax
TCAAATTATATATTCAAAATTGTTGATTAATCTTAAATTTATCTTACGCTAATATTACTCAACCTTAGTAAATATTAGGAAGTTATTTAAATAAAAATAAAGGATATGCAAAGTTTTTATTTTCTAATATCTTGAAGTCAAGTAAATAAAAAAATACAATGTTATTTAAGTTTATATTTTACTTATAAGTACGACTATCAATTAAGTTAATTCGAATAAATTAAGCATTCAGTAATAGCATAAAGATGGAAAGATGCAGCAATTATTTAATGCTAGATATTATAACTTGTTAGTTTTAGCATTAAAAATTAAGAATTGCTAATTATTTTTCTTTATAAATCATGAAAATCGAAGATTTTTTGAAGCTTTATTTTCTTAAAAATAATACATATTTTTATAGATATTTATTTACATACGAATTTAATAATTATTATGTCAAAATATTATCTTATATTAGATTAAAAATAAATTAGAGATCAGTAATTGATAATTAAATTATAAATGTTTTGATTTAATAACAATGGTTTCTTTTTAATACCTGAACTTGAAATAAAATTAATTTTTTATTTGAAAATGTAAATGTACATCTTTTAAATAACAAACAAATCATGTCACTTTTTTTGAAATATGTTGAATGATAACGATTAAAGAGAATAATATTTAAAAAGTTAAATTTATGTATGTTGTGTCAATTAAATAATTGGAAATAAACTATATTGTTATTAAAAAGAAATTTAATAATTATTATTTTTCTTATGGGAGTATGATACAAAAATTGTCGGAGGATATAGTGAACACATCAAAATTAAAATTTTTATTGTATTTGTGACTAACAATGCGAGAAAAAATTTTGAAAATTTTTTATTATTATTTTTTATATAAAAGGTCATGAAGTTGAGATGTCATGATAGAATTAGATTTAGGCTGTGGGATTAAATTTCTTCATAAGAAATGGCATATTTTATGGGGGGTAGGGGAGGGGTATGGGTGAAGTAGGGGGTAGGGGAGGAGTAGGGGGTGTCAGTGAGAACAAATAACTCTTCGAAGAGCAGTAAAACAGGCAAAAAGAAGAGTACAAGAGACGCAATTAGTTCAAAATCAAACAAGTGCAAAAGGGATATGCAGCTGAAGGAGGTGATCCAGATAATGAAAAGAATTTCTTTGAGATAATTCAGGGAGATGGTACTGGTGCTAATTTCTTGGATGATTTCAATAGCAGTGATAATTAATTTCCAATAACACTTTATTAATTAATTGATAGTTTTTACTCATGAGTACTATTACTACTTGTAATTTTTCAATTTTATATTTATTAATTGATGCAATTAATATTTTTAAAGCGCAGAAGAATTAAAAAAAGTGATAGCAGAAATGGAAATCGATAAAAATAAAGCCAAAAAGAATGCTGGAAAAAATCTGGATTGGGAAGCAATTTATCTAAGATGTTTAATAATAATAAAAACACTCTCAAAAATGCACTTGGCAAGAAATGATGATGAAATCCATGAAACAGATATAATCTGTAACATTTTATAAAAGACTCCAACAATAGTCTTATAACTAACAAACATTATTATTATCATTTACATTTATTCATAAATATTCTGATTTATTTCAAATAAAACATTTACTTATAAATTTTCAATTACTTTTCTCATGAAAATGTTTATAATCTATGTTTAATATATAAATTTAACATTTGCAATAATTTTTAGCAAAATAAAGTGTTTTTTTATAAATAATTTAAATTTAAAATGGAAACGACTACAACAAACAAATATGAAACAATTCTTAACAGATACAAGACTAAGAAGGAAGTAATGGATAGAGTAATGATATTTATTTTTAATTCAATTAATTTTTTATTATAGGCTAAGCAGAAAGAATTAGACATCAAGCTTGGCTATACTTAAAAGCCTTAGTAGATCCAATATTAAATAAATATGTTATTAGCATAGTAATTTCTATTATATATTTATACTTGAACTTCCTGGAGAAATAAGTTAAAAAATCATAGAAAGTGCACTCCGATGTGAACCTAATTTCAGATGTTGTGAACGAAGTGGGTGCCAGAGTGGATTTGTTAGATAGAACTGGGATAGTTGGATCTAATTAAGAAATTTAGAATTCTGGAATCTATAGCTATGGGCAGCAATGACGATTAACTTCAACATAAGATCAAAATAACAAATAATTATATCTAATATTAGTTAGTGCTATAATCAAAAACCCCAAAACCCCTTAGTGAGGTTTATAAGTGCTTTGATTTGTAGGGTATAGTTGGGGTCTTATTGGGGTTAGTAGAGAAATTAGGTCAAATAGCAAAATTAGAAATAGAAATTAGCGAAATTTAGGGTCTATTAACGATGAGTAATATTTAGATTTACTGCTTAAGCTTAGGTATGGTACGAGTATTAATATAGACTTAGCCAAACCTGTACTAAATTATGCAGCTATAGCAAAGTTATTAAGCAAGAGTGCCTCAACTGTTAGGTATCACTGCTTGCTAGCTGTTTAGCATTATAACTCTGGTTCTTGAACGCACCCTTAAAGAAAATAAAAGTTCTCTCAGCCTCATATTGACTTCCTATGCGATTCGAAGACTTTGAAGTATTGGGCAAACTTTCCACTAGACCAGCGAGCTGTGATGTTTCATCGCAAGTTTCCTGACATGCGTATCTCTCCTTAGACTATAGCCAATATTTATAAAAGAAATGGTATTACTTTCAAGACTGTCAACAGAGTGAAGAGAGTGATTGATTTTACAGTGCCATTTCATAGTAATAATTTAAACTATATATATGATTAAATGCAGAGAGCTATTACTAATAACATCAAGTTAATACACGCTGATGAAGCTGTGTTTACCTTCAACTCCTTTATTAATAAGTCTTGGTATAAGAAGTATGATAATATATAAGTCTACGATTAGAAAGTAAAGGTTGTAACTCATGCAATTTAGCAGGTATTAGTGAAGACTCTGCCTTAGAAAGTTATGTTATTCATCCTCGCTCTATTAAGCGAGAAGTAGTATATAGAGTTCCTACATAAGCTGAGAGATAAATACAACGATTAAGAGATCATCCTGTTTGTTGACAACCTCTCAGTTCATAAGACTAAGGAGTGTAAGAAAGCTTATGAAGAGTTAAACATTACTCCTGTATACAATGTTCCTTACAGCCATTAATTTAATGGAATTGAATTCTACTGGAGTTAAATCAAGACCCACTACAAGAAACTGCTGCTATATCACCTAATGCATGACTTGCCTATAGATACAGTAGACTTGATTCAGAGTAGCTGAAAGAGAGTAAGCATAGATAAGACAACAGTTTGTGCGAGAGAAGGAAGAATGAATGTTTATAAATAAGTTTTAGATGTAAATGAATGAATAAGTTCACATATTAAATTAACCCAGAAAGGGATTAGGCTTCTCCTTCTTCTCCTCTTCTTATGCCTTGCTTGGGCCCATATTTCTTCTCTTAGTGCCAGCTCCTGCAGCTATGTTCATTTCATCTGACTTTCAAACATCTTTATAAAGTCTTTTGCTCACTTCATGAATAGTCTAAGACTTTCTCTCTCCGTGAACCTTTGCATGTTCTTTCATTAGAAATATACCAGTTCCAGGTTTCCCTAAAGAGTTATAAATCAAAGCTTACTAGAAAGGAATGGATGCTTCTTAAGCTCTGCGAGCCAGGTCTCGCTTATAAGTATGCCTTGCTTCTTTTAATCTTCAGGAGAAATTGAATAGCGTTTCTTGTGAGCTTCTTCAATGATCTCTCTGAGATAACTCTCTCTTAAAGTGCCAAAAACACCAAAGAAGAAGCTCCTTTCTGGAAGCTTGTTAGAGAGTTGTTTCTTGGTAGGAAGATAAACTACCAACTCTTCATCTCACATCGCATCCTCGTAAAGATTAGTGACTGAAATCTCTAGGTAGTTTGGTATTTCTATCAACTTAAATTCATTGTTTTTGAAGGCTTTCTTCTCATCACAGAGTATCGCTTTTAAGAATGAAATTTTGGTACCTTCCATCGTTGGAAGGAACAAACCAACTATAGTATATGATTAAGTATCTGTCACATGCTTACCATGCTAAGTGAGGTATCGATAGAGATCTCCTTGCTTCTAAATCTTGAGATCATTTCTTAAGCTTCAACCCTCTTCATTGCAGTACCTATAGATTCCATCCTTGTTCCTTCTCTTGTTATTGAATTTCAAATTTTAATATATAGAGTTCTGGATCCTACTGTTAAAAATCTTAGTATTAAATATGGGCATCTTATAGGAGGTCAACCTGGTAAGGATACATGGAGAAAGCTGGCAGAAGCTGTAAAAAACTTCAGAGAAGGAGCTCCATTTTTATCAATTTAGTTCCATTAAATTAGTACTAAATTTGTTTAAATTTAATTAGTACTGGTACTAATTCGGTTTAATTTTAATTGGTACAATTTTAATAGTACCAAAACTAAATTAGTACCTAGTTTTAAACTAATGAGGTTTTAATGGAAAAGTTCCAAAATGGTTCAAAACCTAATTGGTACCAGTACCAACCTGAATTTTATCTAAGTTGGTACCAAAATTAAAAATATTAAGCATGAAATTAGAAAAATTATAGTTATAAACTAAGCATAAATATGATCTCTAATACTTCAAAATCAACCATTATTGTTGCAATGGTAAATCCTGTACAGAGGAACTATAACTAGAGAGTTTATTAGAGCTTTATAATAGAAATTTAAATTTGAATTTAAACATGGCGGCTAACTTAAATCGAAAAGCAGTTTCTCTTAGCAGTGGATAATCATAGCTAAACTTTGGCTCAACTAAAAAGCAAGAAGTTATTTATGTTGAGAGAGAGGTAGAGCTAAGAGCTCTTGAGTTTGAAGCAGAGGTCTTCAAAATAGAAGTATAGAACTTAAAGGAGAGAGCAGAGATAGGACTTTAAACATAAATTGAATATGTTGAAGACCTAAAAGAACAGCTCCCTATTGAAAAGATAAAAACATTTTAATGTGAAGACTGCTAGAATTTTTTCTCAACTGAACAAAGCTTGAAGAAACACCTTAAAGATGCACTCTGGCAAAGCCAAGATATATTTCAAGCATGAAAAAGTGGATGGAAGGTACTAGTGTACAACTTGTATGAAGTCTTATACTCACTCTGCAAAAGTTTAGAAGCACATGCAAAAGCATCACCTCAGTGAGTTCTTGATTTAAGATAAAGAGACATAAAAACTTGTGCCAGCTAAAAGAAAATCAAATACTATCGAGTCTTAAAGAGAGTTACAGGAGAAACTCAAGAGACAGAAAAGATAAGAATCGATGAACTAACCTGCAGGCAATACAATTCTAGCCTGCTTCCAAGCAAAAGCAATGAATATTCCTGCATTGAATGCAATTAATCTAAGTAATTGTATTGAGAATTACTTACATATAAGTGTTCCTAACAAAGCAAAGCTTATAGTGGTTGATGAGTATGCCTACAAGGTGTACCCTTTCAGCTATCTCCTTAAGAACGAGCAATACTAGAATGAGTTTGCTAACGAATATATGATTCTTAGAGAGGCCTAGAGAAAAGATTGCAAGAACTTGCTTAAACTAGATGGTGTTATTTTAAGCTATGGTTTTATCGCACTAAGACTTAAGAAATATGAAATGACTCTGAGAGATTATTTATATCATAACAGATACCCAGATGATTTGAATGATATACTATCAGATATGATAAAGGGTGTCAAGGAGTTGCATGAACTTGGATATGTTCATAGAGATTTGAAACCTGAAAATGTAATGCTGAATCTCTGTCCTTTAGAAGTCGTAGTTATTGATTTCAATAGAGCCTTGAGATAAGAGATAGTAACTTTAGCAAAGGTTCTTGGCACTCCTGGCTACTTCCCAATAAGAGAGAAGTGGACGAATGGATCAGTTTAGTGGGATGTATGGGCAGTAGCTGCTATAATTTTAGAGAGTGACATGGAATGCATGTCTTACTATGGTACCAAATAAGAGAAATAATCAATAAGTTTAGCCATTAAGCATATAAAGCAGGACGATATCTGCAAAGAAATCAAACAGATTGTAGACATGATAATTGTAAGAGCACCATCATATCCAAGATAATCCTTAGACGATTTACTTGAACCACTACAGAGAGCAAGATTCAAGAGATACAATAAAGACAAGCAGATAAAATTTGTTTGAGTTAAATCGCGTAATAATCATTAAATATACTTAAAATTCACATAAAACCTGCATTTTCTCTACTAACCCCAATAAGACCCCAACTATACCCTACAAATCAAAGCACTTATAAACATCACTAAGGGGTTTTGGGGTTTTGAATCTCATACATGTTTTTTAACACAACAATTAAAAGAGGTGTTAGAAGTAAAAAACTCCATAAGAAATAGGTATTTCTATAAAGGACCTGTCTAATAAGAGAAAAATAAAAAAATGAAAATAAGATTTTCTAACTCCACTTTAAGCGAATAATATTCTATCTCATAAGAGACTCTTAACTACTATTTTTATCTCGCTCAAAACGCTCATTCTATTTAATAAACAGTCCCCAACTTAATTTAAGAGTCATAATGGCCTTCTCCTCTCCCTAAATCTGATTTGGGAGATTCTAATGCGAAGATCGGTAAATTTTCTAAATTTTATCCGCCACTAGATAAAAAACTGATCAGAAAACAATCAACAAGACATACCCTGGCCCATAAAAAGATACCCACACAAGGTCTTTAAGCCATTAATTTATAACAACATCAAACAGATTTAAATATAAGATGAAAGGATGAAAAGTATAAGCAAATGTATTCTTATATTCGATAATGGTCATACCTAACTTCTAGGGATTATCTAAATATAACTTCATCTTCAAGATCCTTATAACCACAAATATCCTCTTAAAGATTAGAAATTTATAAAAAGACAGGAAAGAGATGAAGCAAAATATTGAGTCAAGAGTTAATATATTCCCTCCAGAACAGATATGGAATTATATAAATTCTAGAAAAGACCGAAAATAAAGAAAAGATATAAGAGTCACAAACTGAGAAATAAAACTAGGTAGAAGAGAGAATAAAACAAAAATTCAGCTCTACAAACATATTCCAGTTCATTCGGGTCAAACCTAGTACCACAGAGTATAATTTGAGATTTGATTATTATCAGGAAAAATGCTTAACTCTTACAAATTTACACATTTATAAGATGGGGGTCCACGAGATCTCAATTTGATCACATTTTAATAAGTATGAGCATAATATTGTAATTCGCTGTTTAAGTTAATTTTAATGAAACAGTTCTTTTGCATTTTCAGGTCTTTCATCATATACTTATTCATTTTAGAGATATATTCCTTTTATTTGGTATAAAAATAACCTATTAGTTCAAATACTGTGTCATTAATCATCGAATTAAGGTACTATTCTAATTTTAATTATTGTGTTAAAACTTTAACATATCAAAAATAAAAATAGTTAATTATTTTATTAAATAATATAAAATTATGGCAAATGCAAATAACTAATTATGTTATTTTTATGTGAAATTAGCATATAATAATCAAGCTACTTGAATCTATCTGAATACCTGAGAATATCGATAATTATAATATATGTTTCAATTTATATCCTGGGACTACTAATTTATATCATTTGTGTCAGCCTATTAATTAAAGAATATTGAGAGTTTAAAATTATAGAATTAATAATAAAATTATTTGCTTATTCTTTAGAGTATCTTTTGTAATGTTATTGTGATAATAGCTTTGAATAGTTTTTCATTTAACAATATATAAATCTAAGAATTTGCCTCTCAAATCAATCTGCTTTTTTATAGAATCATCCAAACCTACTATAGACTGGGATGATGTATTATAAAATGAATCAATTGCATATTTTGTTGTTTTTATTTTACTATAATAGAGCAATAATATTTATATACAATATCTTGTAATAATCACTAATATTGTTAGCATTTAATATCAGATATATTGGCAGTTTAGAAACAAAAATGCAAGCTGCCTGGATATTGATTGCCTAGACTAACTACTTAAAGTTTATCCGTATACTAACTATAATAATTTATTTATACAATCGAATATTCGTTATTATACCATTTATTTACAATTGAGGCTGTTTTCAATTCATTGGTGTTTATTTCCATTTCTCTTATAATTTGAATGTTGAATGTATGTGGGAAGATATTACTAGTTTGACATATCTGAAGTCATTTTATATTAGTCTGAGGTATTTAATACTAATTACCAATCAAATAGTTAATTACAGGTTACTTATGATAGGGCTTGAGTATATTAATAACTTAAGTTCATCTCTAAGTTTGTTTGCTGGCTACTTCCTGATCTTTGATATGGTTTAATGTATACTACCTATTTGCTTTCATAATATGCATTTATGTTTAAGATTAAATATATAGTATGCGCAAGTGATGCATCTAAGAATATTCGAATAAATTTGAGTGTTTGATTGTAATATATAACTAATTAGTTGAAAGTTGGGGTGGCTTATTGTGTTAAAATTAATATTTCATTAAAATCTGAAAAGACATCTTTGCATGATTCATGATTTGAGTGGATGTCAATGTCTGAGCAGACTCTATATTCTCCTTAGTGTACATATTTCACTCTGAATATTGTTAATCATTAGTAAATATATAGGAATCATTTTATTTGGAATTACAACAGCGTTATAAATGTCTCTTCCAATCCAATTTAAATCATAAATATATATATAGCTCTATGGAATGTAGAGTTGGAAACTCCATCTTAGGATTAGGGTGTAATCTTAGTAGTTTTCCTTAGTCCAATAAGCAAATACTTATTTTAACGATAACAAACTTTACCCAAGCATTGGCTTAATTCATTTGAAAGTTATTTATTTTCTTTTAGAAAGCAGTACAATTTGAGATATAATTTTTTTATTAATTAATATTGGTAATTTAATATATTACCAATTTCAAAATATCCATAAATGTGTGATCTATTTATTTATATTGAATTAACTTATTTAGAATTTCTGGATAAGTCAGCTGAGTAATCTAAAATTCACTAAAAGTTTTCCCTTTTATAAACCTGAATAATCAATAACTATAATATCATTTATATTGAGTCATTTTCTCTTGATTGTCCGCACTTACTGTTATGTCAATGATCGGTATGATAATTGCTATTCAATCAGATAAAGACCAGAGAGACAACTTCCTTATCTAGATTCTTACTCCAGTAATGCACTTCTTTGCACTATGACGCATAAAGCAGTGCTAATTTTAACTCCATCTTTATCCTTGACTCTAGAAGCTGCTTCATTTATTTAACCTAACTGTTGATTAATGCTATAAATTAATTTAGGTAGTAATATAATCTAATTAAATGTAATTAGATACAACTGATAATGATAAAATAATAAATATTGTTACAAATTATTTCATAATATTGGTTTTAAAAAGAAGATATAATATTAAAGTGTTATAATAATAGCTATCGCAAGTTATTGTCTGTTCTTTGTGTATTATTTGACTTATAAAAATAGTAAAGTAATGAAGAAATTAGTGAAAAAGAAAATCAAATTCAAAACAAATTTATTCATGAATGCGAATCTGTGTATATTTAATGTCAGTATTTTACCTCATTCAGATTGTTTGTTTATCGATGTATATTTTCAGCAGTTAATTTACGTGCCTTGGATTTATGTATATTCTTTGACTTCTTCTTGAGCATAGCTGCAATATCTTTTTTTCTTTTGGTTAGGCTTGTCAGCTTAGTCATTCAACCTTTTTTGCTTCTTTGTCATCAAAATCTTTCCGAGCTCCTCCTCCGCCTCCTGCGATTCCTTCATTGCTAGTCTCTCCACTGTATTTTGACTCTCTGATCTATTTATTTGTGGTCAACCTCCATGTCATCTGCCATCTTGGCGTTATCCTCTGAAGCCATCTCTCCCTCCTCTGCACTCTCCGCAGTTAGCCCTGCATCATCCTCTGTAGTTGTCAATTTCATCTTCTCTTCTTTCGCGCTTCTCCTGGCTGTCCATCCTCAATAACACTCCCATTCACAAGTTTCTCCTCTCCCCCTTGACTTACTCACCAGCTGGAGGCTGGTATCCATATTGGGCATCTCGGCATTTTTGTCAAACCAGTATTGCAGGGGAAGTGACGGGAAGATCTTCGACTGGGGGACGGCCTACACCACTTTATTCTCCATGTTTTTATCTACGGCGATGGGGTCTCCGACTTAGACATCTATGATGGGGGTCGATATATGTGAGCATCTTATTTTCGGGAACCATCCTATGCCGATAGAGAGCGACATGAGGCACATTTTAATTTCTCAGACTGCGTGTATACTCCATTCAATTCAGTCAAACCTGTGAATATCCTTAGCCTACTACTCTTTCCACTCTGTACTGCGCGTTTTCCTCTATCCTGCTCTTTGGGGCGCATAGGCGGATTCTTCAACTAACTAATGGGGTTCAAAAGAGATGGAGTGCATTTACCAATTGGGAAGCAGAGGAATCTTGAAGCAGTTTACTGTGCTCGCTGCACTCGTTGGCGCCTCTACCAATGGAGTTCCCTCAAAATCTGGCACTAAGATCTGCACTATGACTTCTTAGCACTAAATGGTGCAGGCCCAGATACCAAGAGAGAAGGTGTAATCATTGAGAAGGTAGCAGCTAATACAAATCTTTCTTTTACTAATACTGTTTCAGTTCCTTGCGTCTAATCTAATAATCTCAGCTCAAATGGAGTTGCTACATCTTGCTCTTCTTAATCACAATGCACTAAGGACTACTTGAGTTACGTTATAACCAACCTTCCAACTGCTCAAAGAGTTACAAGTATTGTCTGAATTGCTAGAGAAGGACACATGATCATTGAATCATAAAACAAGGCAACTGGAAGTTTATAGCAGCCATGCGATGTAGATGCTTGTAATGGTGTTTTAGTAAATGTCAAACATGTCAATGGCTTCACCCTCCTCTTCCTCTGCACCCATGTCTGCAAGGCTCACCGCTGGTAGTACTGGCTTAACGGCATTTTCACTGGATGTCTCTTGTAGTGCCTGTGTATTTCTCATCAACCTGGATCAGATCACTGTCTAAGGGAGGTCGCCATTTAGAGCTGTTAGGAATAATTTCAAAGTCTGATTAATAATATTAATTTGCTTAAATACTGACCCTAGGAATTTGTTTGCTTTCTATTTTATGAAAGAAGCCTATATTTATATATATATTAGTACTTAATGTAATAATTGAAAAGCAACCAAATATTAATATTAACAATATTTAATTTAAATTTGAATTTATCATTTTCAAAAACTATTGTTTTAATTCAATTTACTCTTTTAACAAATAAATAATATAACTAAAATAAAAAAAATATTAGAATTTGAACGGATTAAAGAAGGCGGGAAATAATGGAGTAAGAGAAGCTACCGACCAATGGGAGAAGGAAGTTGCCAGTGTACGCATAAAGAAAAGATCATAGAGAGAGTGGGAGCTCACAGCAACAGCAAACATTGGAAAAGTACTACGAAAGTTCAAAAACGAGTTCTTAAAATTCGACATTCAAAAACTTGAATGTTCAGAGTACAATAGAAAATTTAAAGACTTGGCAAGATTTGCGGTCAAGCTTTAAAATAGCCGACAGCTTGAATTCTACAAACCAGTGAGAGAAGCTGAAGGATGGGTGAAGAGGAATGAGAGATTCGCTGAAAAGCAGAACAAAGAGGAGAGAGCAAGTGATAAGCAACAAAAGGTTACTGAACTCGAGAACTATAGAGTTAAATATTTGACTACAGAACGTTAGGGGTATGAATCCAAAGCTGAAGGAAGACCACTTATTGAGAGAAATAGAGAAAAGGAACCCAGATTACACAGGTCTAGTTGAAACTAGACTTTAGAGATAAATCGGAATAATCAGTAAGAACATAGCTCAAACTCAATTGGCAAGGAACAGAGGTATACTAGCACTAAACAGTGGCAAATATGAGAACAATAAAAACGCTAAAACAATACATTACATGAACTATCCTGAACGTGGGAGGCTTCCCACTACATGTAATAACAATGTACATCCCACCATACTGGAACGAAGAAGTAAAGGAGCTACAAATTAGGCTGATTTTCATGATCAGATCATTGAAACAAAAATTCCAGAGACAAAGAATAATAGTTACGGGGGACTTCAAATTCCACATTAAAGAATTGGGAAAAATATTGAACAAAGAGGGTCTCAAAGAATCTATACTAGAAGGAGTGGTAACTCCCACTAGAGGAAACCAATTGGATCAAATATTCTCAAACGTAGAAACAGTCAGCTGGGAAACTTGGCAGCTCAATCAAACGGACCACAAGCTAATCTAAGCCAAGCTAAAATAAAGTACCAAGAGAGTGATTTCAAGCTATCAGACAAAGAGAGGACAATAAGAATTATGGAAAATATATGAGAAAATTTAAGAAATTAATAATATAATAATAAATTAGAATTTAATCAATATAATGGCAAACATCAGGCAGCTGGTTGTTCAACAAAATTTGTTAGTTACAAAAAACATATCAAATTTTTGTTTTGTTTTAGCAATACTAGTCAGCAAGACAAACGGAATCATTAGAAAGAGACTTCAGTAGACACCTATTAAGATTGAGAACGACTTGAATATTTCGGAAAGATGGTTCAAGATATGTAGGATACTGGAAGAATAATAAAGCTGTGCTAAGGTATGGCTTTTGATGAATACTCTCCAAATACTTGTTTAATTAATCCATTTTCATTTTAAAATAATAATTTCCACTTATTTTTCATAAATATCAGATGTAAGGAAACAGTGCTGGAAAACATTTATAGATCACAGAAGAAGACCTGAACCAGCCGATATAGAAATGCTTCGAAGATAATATAGGGAAGTTATTCAAAGGAAGGAATTGATATTAACAACCGCCCGAGTGGGCAATAAAAAGCAATGGAACAGCAGCTGGAAACATTATTCAAGACACAAAAACAAAATGGAAGGAAGCAATGAGAGACCTAGAATAATGCTTGGAGAGGAACGACGTTAGAGGTTTTTTCTATATGGTGAAGAGATTGAATAAGACCTAAAAACAAGCTCAACCAATAAAAGGACTGACGATAAAAGAAGAGAGAATTGAAATAGGAGACCACACAAAAGAACAAGTCTTAAAATACTATGGTGAACTATTCCGAGACAATAGGGAATTAAAGGAAAGAGAGAGAAATAGAAAAGACGCGGTGATGATTGATGAACAAGAGAATGAAAATCTAAGTGATGAAGCCGATGTGGAGCAAGGGATAAAAAGTGCAACTTCAACAAAGCCATTGGTCCGGACGGATTCGATGGAAAGATGATAAATAAGTCTAAAGACATTTCCAAAAAGGTAAGCAAGAAAACCAATCAATGGCTAAACGAAGGCTTTATTCCTCAATACATTAATTAATGTAGACTGATATTATTGAGCAAGGAACAAAAAGAATCCTCCCCTAGATCAACAATACTAAACCCATTGTCGTTAATTCGCAATTAAGGAAAAATAGTAGAAAAAGTAATAATCAACAAAATAAATGAAGGGAAAAGTGGTTATAAAAAACGGGTAATTACTTAAACGGATTTAAAGAAAACAAGAGCACCCACATAAACCTAATTAGAATGCTGAAGCACATAAAGAACTCCAGAAGAAAGAGCAAGTAGAGATAGGCCTACCTGCTGGTGTACCTTCAGAATGCATATGACTCAGTCTAGAAAGACAAATTGATGTAGATTCTACAGGACAGAATTGTTAGTTAGAAAAACGCTAAATGCGTAAAACTAACTCAGTAACTCTACACAAACAACAAATTATATATGAGGGAGAAGAAATAAATACAGAACAGGGAGTAGCTCAGGGAAACAGACTTTCACCAATGCTATTCAACATTTACCAACAAGACGAACTATTCTCTTAGCAAGAGCTAATCTCGCTAATAAAAAAAGGCAAACTAATTGCGTTTTCCGACAACATAATGATGATTGTTAAAGACCCTCAATAATTCAAAATGGTAATTAACAGCTTCGCAGAACTTGAGAAGTCTCATAACCTGAAACTAAACACAAAGAAAACAGTTTTCTTGAGCGTCACAAAAAGCATTGAACAGGAGTCGCAAATAGAAGGAATAAATAAAGTGCAGGAGACAAAGTACTTGGGACTAAATATTTGCTTAAACACACAAGATCTACTTAAGAATACTTGGAGTTAGATGAAGAAGAAAACGGGAATGTATCGTAGGTTGACTAGCTCGAGTAATCCAACAGTGAGCTACACCATCATGACAGCATAAATTAGATCTCTGATTATCTATAAATACACCCCACTTATAGCGTCAAAGTTCATTAAATTTAGTTGATAAAGAAAATGGAACTTCAACTTAAGAGATTCGCAATCAGAACGTCCAGATATATTCCTAACATTGTTCTGAGAAATATAACAGAGCTGAAAAACAAAAAAACACCAGCAAAATAATTAAAGACCTGGTTCTGAAGAACATGAAGAAGATTAACTAGAAAATTGGCTAGCTCATCAAACCAAAGTAAGTGAATGAGGTGATAAAAGAGCAAGAGAAAGACTCGAAGAAAAGGAACAAAATAATCATAACAAAGAAAGTTATGGACACCATGATGGCAATCAGCTAGGGAAAGACGATTGCAAACTACGGCATGCAACACTACTGTATTATTCACAAAGTGTTTGAAAACGCTAATCACATGAGGACATGTAACTTAATAAACACAGCTGGGGACCCTAACAGATTCTCAAAACGACTAAAGGAGAATAAGAAAATTAATATGAACAAATCAGAATAGGTAGAGATAATTACAAACATGCAGTGGCTAGATGTAAGAATAAGGAAGCGAGAGATGCACGAATACTACTAGCCAGTGAAGAAACTATTCAGGATAACGTATGTCAAGAAAATAAAGCAGGAATTCGACGAACAGATACTAAATACAACAAAAGAAATTTGAACATCTAAGTGAAGGTATAGACAAATAAGCTAATTCATACAGATTCAGAGAAATATGCGGAGAATCACAAGGTACGCTCTCATATTTTGTTATTATTTAGCTTACAGTCCTACTTTCATATTTTGTGAATTTCATTATTTTAATTTACCTAAAGTTACTGACTAAAAATAGTAACAAATAATTTTAACTTAGAAAGTAGAGTATAAATATAAGACTCGTAGTGGCTTAAAATTTTATATTAAAAGTGATTTTATAAATTTGAAAAATACTCCACTTCTGCGTTATTAATCAAAATATGTTTTTATATCATGATTACTGAAACAAAAAAAGAATATGAACATTGAATAGTGAGTTTTCTTCAATTTAAATTAGAAGTTATATAAGTATATCTATTTTAAAATGATCATTCTCGCATGCTTATGAATAATATTGTAAGAAAACATTCGAATTTTGATAAGGAATTATAAATAATTATTTAAATTAAAATTGCAAAAGTTATCTATCAAGTAACCTAGAAATATAGTGATAGTTCGAAAGAGAATTTAATATTAACTGCACTTAAATATTCGCGATATCATTCTATAACATTCGTGAAAAGTAAAAAATTAAATTTAAATTTTGAGTAATTTGTTAAGTTAATTTTTATGAACAAAATAAAATCGAGTTATTTAGTTTAAAATAAACAATAAAGAAGAAGTGACTTTATATAAATAAAGCAAATCTTAATATCACTTTCAATCTAATACCATATTTTGTTGGATTAAACAATTAACTGCATCATGATAAATTATCTAATAAATAAATTAAATTAACCTTTAAAAAATCAAATGAATTACAACAACAAAAAATGAATAATAAAAAAATAATGGTTATAATGATGATGATAATGAAGATGAGAAAATTAAGGTTTTCTATGATAAAAATTATAACTCCTTCATCCTTCTAACTAACCAAACTCAATATGTATTAACCCATAAATCGTCATATTATACAGACATTGGCTTTGGAAGGTCCTCTACAAGGCCCAATTCCTTGGGAACATCATTGGACCCTCATAACTACAAAACCCCTTAATGAGGTTTATAAGTGGTTTGATTTGTATGGCATAGTAAGGGATCTTATTGGGGTTAGTTGAGAAAACTCAGGTTTTATTTGAATTTTAAGTATATCAAATGAATAATATGTTATTTAACTCAAACAAATTTTATCTGCTTGTCTTTGTGGTATCTCTTGAAGCTCGCTGTCTTTAGTTGTTCTAGAACATCATCTTATGATTATCTTGGAAATAATGGAGCTTTTAGAATGACCATCTCAACTATCTTCTTAATTTTAATGCAGATTTCTTTTTTTATTATATGTTTAGAAGCCAAACTTATTGATTATTTCTCGTGCTTTGATCCAAAATATGACATTATTTCCATATCGGCACTCTAAGATATTAGCACAATTGCCCATACATCCCACTGAACTGAGTAATTTGTCCATTTCTCTCTAATTTGGAAGTATCCAGGAGTGCCAAGAACTCTTGCTAAGGTCATTAAATCTTATCTTAATGCTCTATTGAAATCAATTAATACTACTTCTAAAGGGCAGAGGTTAAAAATAATATTTTCAGGCTTCAAATCTCTATGAACATATTCAAGTCCATGTAACTCCTTGACACCCTTAATCATATCTGTAAGAATATCATTTAAGTCATCAGGATATCTATTATGATATAAATAATATCTCATAGTCATTTCATATTTCTTAAGTCTCAGTGCGATAAAACAATAGATTAAAATAACACCATCTAGCTTAAGCAAGTTCTTGCAATCTTTTCTCTATGCCTCTCTAAGAATCATATATTCGTTAGCAAACTCATTTTAGTACTGCTCATTTTTAATTAGATAGCTGAAAGGGTATACCTTGTATGCATACTAATCAACCACCATAAGCTTTGCTTTGTTAGGCACACTTATATGCAAGTAATTTTAAATACAGCTACCAAGATTAATTGCATTTAATGCAGGATTATTCATCGCTTTCGCTTGAAAGCATGCTAAAACAGTATTGTATGCAGGCAAGAAAAAATTCTAGCATTCTTCGCATTAATATCTTTTTAGTTTTTAAATTCGCCGATGTTCCTTTTCTTCCTCAACAACTTCAAAAAGAGTTTAACCTCCCATCTCTACCTTCCCTTTCATGTTTTAAACTTCAATGACAATGACTTCTGCTTCAAACTAAATAGCTATAAGCTCTAATTCTCTTTCAATGAAAATAACCTCTGGTTTCTTAGCAGACCCAAAGTTAAGCTATGATTATCCTGCTCCAAGAGAAATTTCTTAGCGATTTAAGTTAGCCGCTATGTTTAAATTCAAATTTAAATTTCTATTATAAAGCTCTAATAACCTCTCAAGTTATAGCAACTATGTATAGGAGTCGGCACTTCAGCAATAATTGATTTAGAGGTGTTAAAATTCATATTTATGCTTAGTTTATTCCTATAACTTTATTGATTTCATGCTTAATATTTTTCATTTTGGTACCAACTTTAAAAAAATTCAGGTTGGTACTGGTACAAATTAGGTTTTGAACCAGATTGGAACACTTGAATAAAAATAGGTACTAATTAAGTTTTGGTACTATTAAATTGGTACAAATCAAAATTAAACAGATTTAGTATCAGTACTAATTAAATTTAAGAAAATTTAGTATTAATTTATTGGAACTAAATTGATAAAAATGGAGCTACGTCTCTGAAGTTTGTTTCAGCTTCTGATAACTTTCTCCTCGTATCAATACCAGCTATAAGATGCCCATATTTAATAGTAAGCTTTTAAACAATAGATCCAGAACTCTATAAAATAAAAATTTGAAATTAAAAAACAAGAGAAGGAACAAAGATGGAATTTACTAGAACTGTAATGAAGAGGTATGAGGCTCAAGAAAAGATCTCAAGATTAAGATGCAAAAAGGATATTTATCGATACCTCACTCAATATAGTAAGCATGTAACATATACTCAATCATATACTACAGTGGGTTTAATACTTCCAACAATGGAAGGTACCAAAATCTCATTTCTAAGAGCGATACTCTGTGATGAGAAGAAAGCCTTCATAACAATGAAATTAAGTTGATAGAAATTCCAAACTCCCCAGAGATTTCAGTTACTAATCTCTACAAGTATGTGATGAAAGATGAAGAGTTGGTAGTTTATCTTCCTACCAAGAAACAACTATCAAACAAACTTGCAGAGAGGAGCTTCTTCTTTGGTGTTCTTGGAACTTTAAGAGAGAGTTATCTCAGAGAGATCATTGAAAAGCTTACAAGAAGCGCTATTCTATATATTATCCAGAAGATTAAAAAAAGCAAGGCATACTTATAAGCGAAGCTTGGCTTGAAGAGCTAAAGAAGCATCCTTACCTCTCTAGTAAGCTTTGATTCATAACTTTGTAGTGAAACCTGGAACTGGTATATTCCTAATGAAAAAACATGTGAGGGTTCACAGAGACGAAAAGTCACAGGCAATTAATGAGATGAGCAAGAGGCTTTATGAAGATATTTAAAAGGCAGATCAAATGAACAAATATGCTTGAGCTGGCACTAAGAGAAGAAAAATGGGCTAAAGCAAGCCATAAGAAGAGGAGAAAAAAGAGAGGTCAAACCCATTTATGGGCCAATTTAATATGTGAATATATTCATTCGTTTAATACTAAAACTTATTTATAAACATTCATTCTTCCCTACCTCGCACATATTGTTGTTTTTACATAGGCTAACTCTCTTACAGCTGCTTTGTATAAAGTCTACTGTGTCGATGGGCAAGTCATGCATAAGATGATAAAGCAGAAGCTTCTTGTAGTGAGTCTTGATTCAACTCCAGTAAAATTCAATTCCATTCAATTAAGGGCTAGAAGGAACGTTGTAAACAGGAGTTATGTTTTGGTCTTTACATGATTTCTTAGACTCCTTAGTCTTATGAACTGAAAGGTTATCAACAAACACGATGATCTCTTTGTTTCTATACTTAACTCTGAGCTTATGTAGGAACTCTATATACTATTCCCCTCGCTTAATAGAGCGAGGGTTAATGAAATAACTCTCTAAGCCTGAATCTTCATTTTTACCAGCTAAAATTGTATGATGGGTGACTGCCTTCACTTTATAGTCATAAACTTTTATATTATCATATTTATTGTACCAAGACTTATTAATAAAGGTATTGAAGGTGAATACAGCTTTTTCAGTGTGTATGATCTTGATGTTATTCATAATAGCTCGCTGCATTTAATCATATATATATATACTTTAAATTATTACTATAAAATGGAACTGTAAAATCAATAACTCTTTTCAAACGTTTGACTGTCTTGAAAGTATTGCCATTTTTTCTATAAATATTGGTTATAGTTTTAGGAGAGATACGCATGTCAGGAAACATGCGTTGAAACATTACAATCAAGAGGAAAGTGTGTCCATTACTTCTAAGTCTTAGAGGCACAGAGTTAGTCAATATGGGTCTGAGAGAACTTTTATTTTCTTGCAAGATGTTTTCAAGTATCAGAACTATAATGCTTAACAGCTTACAAGCAATGATACCTGACAGTTGATGCACTCTTGTGTTTGAGACTTGCTATGCCTGTATATTTCATTACAGGTTTGACTTAGTCTATATTAATACTTGTACCATATCTAAGCTTAAGCCGTAAATTTAAATATTACTCATCATAAATAGACACTAAAGTTTCGCTAATTTCTATTTCTCATTTTGCGAATTAGCCCCTAATATCTCTACTAACCCCAATATTAACCCAACTATACACTAAAAATAAAAACACTTATAAACCTCAATCAAAACCCCAAAACCCCTTAGTGAGGTTTATAAGTGCTTTGATTTGTAGGGTATAGTTGGGGTCTTATTGGGGTTAGTAGAGAAAATGCAGGTTTTATGTGAATTTAATGAATATTTAATGAGTATTAGAGAACTTAATTCAAACAAATATAATCTGCTTATCTTTGTTGTATCTCTTGAATCTTGCTCTCTATAATGGCCCAAGTATGTCATCTAACGATTATCTAGGATATGAAGAGCTCTCACGATTATCATCTCTACTATGATTTTAATTTCATAGCAGACATCTTCTTACTTTATATGTTTCTGAGCCAAACTTATTGATTATTGTTCATGCTTTGTACCAAAGTAAGACATACATTCCATGTCACTTTCTAATATTATTGCTGCTACTGCCCAAACATCCCATTAAACAGAACCATTAGTCCACTTCTCTCTTATTGGGAAGTAACCTGAGTACCAAGTACCTGTGCTAAAGTGACAATCTCCTATCTTAAAGCTCTATTGAAATCGATAACCACTACTTCTAAAGGGCAGAGATTTAGCATAACGTTTTCAGGCTTCAAATCTCTATGAACATATCCAAGTTCATGCAACTCCTTAACAACCTGAATCATATCTGAGACTATATCGTTTAAATCATCAGGGTATCTATTGTGATATGGGTAGTCTCTCAGAGTCATCTCAAATTTCTTTAGCCTTAATGCGATGAAACCATAACTTAAAATAACACCATTTAGCTTAAGCAAATTCTTGCAGTCTTTTTTAGGCCTCTCTAAGTACCATGTATTCATTAGCAAACTCGTTCTAATACTGTTGGTTGTTAATAAGATAACTGAATGGATACACCTTGTATGTATACTCATCAACTACTATGAGGTTTGCTTTTGCAGGCACGTTTATATTCAAGTAGTTTTCAATACAAGTGCTGAGATCAACTGCATTTAATGCAGGTATATTCATAGC
>ARYC01007784.1:0-13650 GCA_000711775.1 Oxytricha trifallax
TCACTCACCAGATACGTGGTCACGTGGTCACTGCCTCCGTGGTCCACGTAACCATGGTGACCATGACCATAACCACGGTTACCACGTGCTCATCACTTGAAAATGCATGATTTCACTGTTAATTCCTCTAATGACGTCAAAATAGATCAGTTACCACGACCATCCTTCAACTCACCAGATACATGGTCACGTGGTCACTGCCTCCGTGGTCCTTGTGACCATGACCATGACCATGGTGACCATGACCATGACCACGGTGACACGTGACCATCACTTGAAAATGCATGATATCACTGTTAATTCGTCGAATGACGTTAAAAAAGATCAATGACCACGACCACCCCTCAACTGACCAGATTCGTGGTCACGTGGTCACTGCTTCCGTGGTCATCGTGACAATGACCACGACCACCCCTCAAATCACCAGATACGTGGTCACGTGGTCACTGCCTCAGTGGTCCTCGTAACCATGGTGACCATGATGACCATGACAACGGTGACCACGTGACCATCACTGGAAAATGCATGATTTCACTGTTAATTCGTCGAATGACGTCAAAATAGAGCAGTGAACACGACCACCCCTCAACTCACCAGATACGTGGTCACGTGGTCACTGCCTCCGGGTCCTCGTGACCATGACCATGACCATGACCACGGTGAACATGACCACGGTGACCACGTGACCATCACTTGAAAATGCATGATTTCACTGTTAATTCGTCGAATGACGTCAAAATAGAGCAGTGACCACGACCACCCCTCAACTCACCAGATACGTGGTCACGTGGTCACTGCCTCCGTGGTCCACGTGACCACGTGACCACGACCACTCCTTAACTGACCAGATACGTGAGCCCGTGGTCACTGCCTCCGTGGTGTCGTTACCATGACCGCGACCATTACCATGACCACAGTTTCCCCTTGACCACGTGACCATCACTTGAAAATGCATGATTTCACTGTTAATTCGTCGAATGACGTCAAAATAGAGCAGTGACCACGACCACCCCTCAACTCACCAGATACGTGGTCACGTGGTCACTGCCTCCGTGGTCCACGTAACCATGGTGACCATGACCATAACCACGGTGACCACGTGACCATCACTTGAAAATGCATGATTTCACTGTTAATTCCTCGAATGACGTCAAAATAGATCAGTTACCACGACCATCCTTCAACTCACCAGATACATGGTCACGTGGTCACTGCCTCCGTGGTCCTTGTGACCATGACCATGACCATGGTGACCATGACCATGACCACGGTGACCACGTGACCATCACTTGAAAATGCATGATTTCACTGTTAATTCGTCGAATGACGTCAAAATAGAGCAGTGACCACGACCACCCCTCAACTCACCAGATACGTGGTCACGTGGTCACTGCCTCCGTGGTCCTCGTGACCATGACCGTAACCATGGTGACCATGACCATAACCACGGTTACCACGTGACCATCACTTGAAAATGCATGATTTCACTGTTAATTCCTCGAATGACGTCAAAATAGATCAGTGACCACGACCATCCCTCAACTCACCAGATACATGGTCACGTGGTCACTGCCTCCGTGGTCCTTGTGACCATGACCATGACCATGGTGACCATGACCATGACCACGGTGACCACGTGACCATCACTTGAAAATGCATGATATCACTGTTAATTCGTCGAATGACGTTAAAAAAGATCAATGACCACGACCACCCCTCAACTGACCAGATTCGTGGTCACGTGGTCACTGCTTCCGTGGTCATCGTGACAATGACCACGACCACTCCTTAAATGACCAGATACGTGGTCACGTGGTCACTGCCTCCGTGGTCCTCGTGACCATGACCGCGACCATTCACATGACCACGTTTCCCCTTGACACGTGACCATCACTTTAAAATGCATTATTTCACTGTTAATTCGTCGAATGACGTCAAAAAAGAGCAGTGACCACGACCACCCCTCAACTCATTGTATACGTGTTAACGTGATTAATTCATCTGTGGTCCTCGTGACTATGACCGTAATATTGTAGGAATACATTCGAAATTGGGAAATTAAAATTAATTAAATTAAATTTAAATCAAAATAGTGGCTGTTTAAGTTGGCCAATTTAAACGATCTTGTGCTCATTCGATGGAAAATTCAAAATTAGCTGGACTTTATTATTAGCGGTACTATTTTATCGCATCCCTTGAGCGAGATAACTCGACTTTAATTAATCACTCTAAATTCATTAAATTGTACCCTCATATTAAAGTAAATTTATCTCACTCCAGGGATGCGATAAAATAGTACCGGCAATAATAAAGTCCAGCTAATTTTAAATACTCTATCGAATGAGCCCAAGATCGTTTAATTTGGCCAACTTTAACTGCCACTATTTTGATTTAAATTTAATTTAATTAATTTTAATTTCCCAAATTCGAATGTATTCCTGCAATATTAGACCATGACCTCGTGCTTATCACTTGAAAATGCTTGATTTCAGTGTTAATTTAATGAATGACTTAAAAAAAGAGCAGTGTCCAAGACCATCCCTCAACTCACCTGGTATGTTGAATGGTGAAGGATTACTTTATAATTTTTTTATGTTTTTTTTTTCCTGTCAATTAATAATTTTGCATCTTTCCTGTGTATTCACGACCCTGGGAAGCAAGGATAAAGCTTGGTGTTGGCAAATGTTCGATTTCGAGATTCCCTAAATTTCCTAAAAATTGCAATAAATTTTAAAGATTTTGGCAAATAAAAATAGTTGCGATTTGAAGCCCTTCCCGTGCGATTCAGAGCCTGTTATTGAAGACCGAAATTTTTAATTTAAATTTAATTTAATTAATTTTTGGCAGTTTTAATTTAAATTAAAATCAATCTTTTTGACTTATAATTTCTATAATTTCAAAAACTCATACTTCAACAATATCCAAGTGACCTCGAAAATAACTCATCTTGTAGAAAATTAAAGACTACATATTAGTTATATTTTCTTAGATTATAAAAAATAATCATTGACTGTTGTAGGTTAAATGAAGAAAAGTGTAATATAGGTGTATTATAATGTTTACTTTTTAGGTATTTCCTAATTCCTCATCTCCTGTTTACATCGTATCACTAACATTTTAATTAACATACGTTCAATTTTAAAATGGATTACTTCAATCCATTTAAGCATGATTTTAGTGTTAGTGTAACTGTTTGAACTTCAGTTTGGTCTTTAATTACCCATTCTCTTCTTGCATCTTTATGTCTGCCAAACAACTCAAGTTATTTTGTGAAGGCTGCAGGTAATCCTGATAAACTGGATCTAGGTGGTGAAATATAAAATGAAAAATTAGATTCTCTATTAACAGACCATACTTATAGCTGGAATATATAAAATTTGCACTATAAAATTTAGTTTTAGGTATTTTCACATTTTTTAATATATAGCTATTTATATAATATATTTAAGTGAATCATTATTACCAAATTAAAACTTGATCTTCCTATGAAATAGGCATATAAACTCATTCACCAACGATGATGTTTGTCTTATTAAAGCTAAACCAGCTTATTCAACTCAGTATGAGATATTACTGAAGATTTATCAATCTTCAAGGCTTAAGTTTGAGTCATTGTCTCTCCTTTTATAATATATATAATTATTAAAAATTTCATTCAAACTTTAATGCACAATTTATCACTTAAGATATATATTTATCATTGCATTAACCCTTATTCTAGCCTTTAAAGATGACATTTGTGAACTTACCAAGACTTTAAAGTAACTTAAGTAGAGTAAATCTAGTTAATTAAGCTCAACATAGAATGGTTTGAGAAGGTGACTCATTGTTTTCCAAATATTACTATACATAAATTAATGCCTATATCTACTAATTTATAATAAAAGTTTTATATACTTTAATCGATTGTTATGAAGTAATTGAAACATTCAAGTGTATATTGGTGTCTTAACATTATTAGTAAGCAATTGCTGATGTACTCATGCCCTTTTCTTTTGAAAAAGTACTATTTATTAGTACATTGTCAGTTGTAATTGACTCTATATGATTCTACTTATGAATTAAAACACTGATAACTAAATATATATTATTATTATTATTAAATATATAATTTAATTTAATTGAAAAGACTTATTCAGATTTTAGTATTACGATCATTTTCACTCACTCGCACAAAGTTCAATGAATTGATTCTCAACCAACAAAAGATTACTTAAAAACAACCTGAGTTTCACTCACACAAGTTAAATTGATAGTTGCCATCAAATTAGTAGATCAAAGGGTCTAAATTTCAAGCTGATGATCATGCTTTGATGTTGACAGCGCACCAAACATTTTAAATCCATAATTAACGACTCAATAGAATGAAAGTATTAAAATACAATGTTTGTTTGATCCATTTGATTACTAGCTTCAATATAGATTAAGTATTGTAGAGATGTTACATGAGATTAATTTTAGTAAATCATAATAAGTAATAAATCAGTACTTAAATCAAACTATTCATTTGTTTGGTGATACATGATAATCAAATAAATTAAAAAGAATAGATTTATTATGTAAATAAATATATGTATATTAATTATAATATCAAAACTCATTCGAACTAGTTTTCAGAAAAATATACAGTTACAAGTTATTAAATGTTAAACTTATGATTATGTAATAATTAATTTTTAAATTTAAATATAGAAATGAAAGTGATATATCCATAACAATAAATTGTTGTATGAATTATTATCCAACTACAATTTATATAATTAACTTCTAACTTTTTAAATCAATATGAGGAAAAAATATATTTTAATAAAGGAGTTTATTTTAATAAAATAAAAAATAATTACATGTAATCTATCAAAAAGATTAACTTTCTTTTTTCTTCCTCTCCTCTATTTAACCTCCATTTTAAAAATATAAAAACTTGGTCGTCTAAACTTAATGATTTGATTATATTCGTATTTATTTATTGTCTTACTGAATAATTTATTATATATAGTTTATGAATTTAACTGCAAGATATTGTAGTCATCCTGAATTCAATTTAACTATCTTTTAGATTGATAGTCATAGGCAATCTAGAATAAATAAACCATAAAAATAGTAGGCTTAAGCAAGTCTTTTCAAAATGGCAATACAATTTATTTAAAAATCTAGTAGTGACAAAGCTATATTTTATTATAACAATAATTCAACCCTTCATAACACAGATAGACAACGAAATAACTGCATTTTTGAATTTTATCTGAAAAGCATTAATATGAACGGTGTAAGTATCCTTTTCATCAAATTAGCAATAATCTAATTAAAAAAACTTGAAACTATTTTGATAAAGGTGGAATTTCTTGAATTCAATCAACATTATTTATAGTGAAAATCATAAGAATAGATATATAATTTCTAATTGCTTAATTTCATATCTCAAACTTTAAGTAAATACTGAGCAATGTTATAAATAAAAGAATTGTTTTTTTTATAAATAGGAAATTGTATAATTCAATTTAAAATCATATATATCATATATAATTATTACTATAGAATATTTAGCTAATTAGAAATTAACAAGTTTGCTTATTATATTGATACATATTTATAAATATGGCCTTAATTGTAAATTAAAAAGCTGCTAAATTTTAATCAGTGATAGGTGTGAACTGCTGTGGCAAGTCTAAGCATCTCTGGTATCAAAGCGCTTCTATAGACTCTATAACGGGCTTAAAGAAATGAGGAGAAGTTGGTTGAGACATAGACGAATTTGCCATTTACTGTAACACCATTTCACTCGGCACCATCGCAAGGCTGCCATTGAACAACAATAGCCTTGTATGGTCCAACGGTCATGTAACCATCTTTATCTAGACCGACAATACTTGAGACTCTTCGAGCAGTTAGGAAGATGGTGTTAGCATATGTAAAGTAGTCCTTGGTGCATTAAGAGTTGGGAGAGCATGATGTGGCAACTTCATTTGAGAGGAGACTGTTAGAGTAAACGCATTGACTGAAAGAGTAATAGTGAGAGAAAGGCTTGTATTGGCTGCTTCCTAAGATGATTTTCATGATAACAGTTACTTGAAACTAAATATTCATCCTTACACTGTAACCTTGGACATTTAGGTAGCTCACGAATGGTTTAAAGATGTTTAGAAGCAAAGAAGTCAGTTTGGCACTGAAATAGAGGGAGTGTATCTGGAATGCTTGGCTTAGCCTCACTTGTAATCCTGAAGCATGATCTCGAATTTCTCTGGAAATAATGAGAATTGGCAATAGGTATCCCACCGCAGACATGTGGAAAATAACTGTCCACAAGAAAAAAAGGGAGAAGCCTAGAGAGATCTGCAAATATATTGTAAAAAATCAGCATTATCGTTACAATCAACAAGGTAATATGTTGTAGGAGCTCGCTGAATGCCAAAGGGTGGCCGGCCATCGAGAAACTTAAACTCTTATTGAGTAAAAATAGAAGATAAATCCAAAATTGAATGATTAATCAAAAAATTATATACACCATTTTAATATTAATTTTAATAATTCTAATTAAACATCACTCTATCTCGAAATTATGTTGATTTCGAGATAGAGTGCGATAGAGTATTATAAATTACTCAAATTATATAACACTAAATAAAAAAATAATTAAGTTTTAAAAATATCATGTTATTTGTTATTAATTAGCTATCAATTTAACTTTATCAATAATTTAATTATTCAGGCATGTATATTTAAAGTTATTTGCCTTATTTTTATTATATTTATATATTTATTGTAAGACTTATTTATTAATAACAAATAACATGATATTTTTAAAACTTAATTATTTTTTTATTTAGTGTTATATAATTTGAGTAATTTATAATACTCTATCGCACTCTATCTCTAAATCAACATAATTTCGAGATAGAGTAGTTTTTAATTAGAATTATTAAAATTAATATTAAAATGGTGTATATAATTTTTTGATTAATCATTCAATTTTGGATTTATCTTCTATTTTTACTCATTATCTCTGCCCTTTGTATGGATGCCTGAGTCGGTCATTCCATCTCTTTATAAAAAATGAGATTGCGAGTAGTGTTGTCTCTTTGGTTGACCCCCAGTCGAACTTTCGCCCCTACCTTCCTTTACAATAATGAAATTCTGAAATCAAAATAAATATCTTCAAGTTAAGTTGATCTAAACAATATGATGACTGTAATAAAGACTATACTTTCTACCACTCCTCCAATGGTTCCTTAAGAAGCTTTCGATGATAGCGACATGATGCTACTCTTTGCTATAATACAAGAGATGAAGGGATGATCAGAGCAAGGAAAATGCCTAATGCAAGACATAGTACAGATATCTCTTCCTACTCAGAGCTAAATACGACACTGATAGAAGCCCCTATAATAGAACTCACAAGGAGAATATTTACAACCCATACAACAGCTATTTGTGATTGTACTGATTTACCACTAACTATATTCACGGATTAAACTTGCAATTGCTAATAGCTTATTAATTACTTTGAATTCCTAAATCTCATAAGTGTAAGTGTTAATGGATCGAAAAATGTTCAGATGAAAATTTTTATAATGTTTTTGTTTCTAATATCCTTGTATTTTAAATATTTTGCCTTCACACTATTCTTTACTTTAGAAAAAATTATATAAAAAAGTCTGAATTTCATCTTGATTTTGTTTCTATTTTCATAAAAAATTACCTATTTTAATTTTTATTAAAATTAAAGTCCTTAAATTAATTATATTGTATATGAATTCAGTTATAAAATTTGTAAAATCAATATTTTAATTACTAAAAGGTTATAAAATATTTTAAATAACAAACTTAAAAAAATGTTAACTTATGTTTTGATATAGAAGATGTAGATTAAAACTAAAAAGCAACATTAAGTCTTATTGATAATGAAATTTCTATAAAAAGTAAAATGAATATTTATAAATTTATATTATGAGTAATTGTAATTCAAAATTTGTAGATTGATAGATATAGTTTAAATAGGGATTACTCTGCATATTTTAATCAAATGCAATTTTCATTTTCTATCATTAAAATTTGAGCAAATAATATTTATTAAAGTTATTTATAAAATTATTTAAGACTGGAAAATAATTAGCTGAATGTGGTATTCTTTAAAGTATAAATCATAAAATTTAAATATTGTTGTTAGAGCAATACTTTCTTCAGTCTGTCTAATTTAGTTTTATCACTAATTTATTAATTTATATTTATATTTTATTTTTATTTATGATTCTTTATTTTTTATGATAAAATTAATATTTTTAATAGCTATTATTATTATTTTAATTTATATTAATTATCATTAAAGAATAATCTATTTCATTAAATAAAAGTAATTATCTTGGTTTGATAAGGCTGTCTTTATTTTAATAATTTGTTTTAAACAATTACTACTACCACCTGCAGCTTAATTTAAAAGTAATATGCAACCTTAAATCTATGGAATTTTGTAATATAGTTATTGAATTTTATTTTTAATTTCTATCACTATCAAGTTCATGCTACTAGAAGACAATAATGTTCTTTTAGTGGAAGAGCAGAGCCGGTCATCTTCCTCCTTATATTTATCATCATCTGTCTTTATTCCACTTTTATCATAAGATTATCAAGTACCGTGCTCATTAACTCTTCTTATTTTTATATAGAGATCAATTTACTGCTTAAAATCATTTTAAATCAAGGATGATTAGGGAAATTGTGGAAAGAATACTGGTAGAAAAAATACATTTTTACATAACGACCTCATAATATAGTATAATTTATAAGAGGGTCTTTCAACGTACCAATAGCAAGAATGAACCGAAACATTTATACGATGACACCAATGAGGATCAGACACTGGCTGAAGGTACAAGATGACTAGTGCCCAGACATTATATATCCAAAGATGATGTAAAAGCCTCGATTTTGATATAATAAATTTATTCTTCAGCTTATAGACTTGCGAAAGACTCATCCACTTAATAATAAGTATCAATTAAGCCATTTTAAAAATAAAGATAAAAATAAAAGGTTTTAATAATAAGATTGAAAATAATACGTAATATATTGAAAATGGAAATATTAGAATAGCTTTTTTGTTATTTTTCCAATCAACGTTATAAATGTCTCCATCAGCATGAATCAACTTCCCCTTTTTTTTGTTTCTCTGTGCTTTGCTGAAGACTCTATATCTTTCCTCCTTAGCTCTGTAGTATAGTTTAAGAAAGTATAAAATGAATAGCTTAAAAGGTTTTAATTTAAATTAATTTTATAACTTCATATTGTGGTTGAGGTGACTTTGAACAAAACTAATTAGGATCAGAAAAATTCCATTAACCATTCGTGAAATTTATTTTAGAGAAATCAGCAAGAAATTTTTTGGAAATTGTTAAGAAATTAAAGGAAAACTTTTCGTTAAACCCTAAACTTTCTGACAAATAATACCGAAGTTTTACCACTAAGCTTTTAAAACATGAAATCCATATAGATGTAACTCTTAGGTATATAATCAGTATTATCTTTTTATTTTTTTAATTTTAATCATTTGCCTAATTGATATTATTCTTTTCAAGGAGATCGAGGAGTTTATATAATGAGAGGCAACCGGCAATGTTGGCTACTCACCATAATGGTGCTAAAATTAGTCAAATTTGATATAAACAAGCATATTTAGGCTAGTACCAGGCATTCTACTGAGTAAAACCACTGTTTGAGATTGAATAGATGGAAGTAGGTTGTAAAATTAATACTACTGCTCTTCTTGGGTATTCCCTCAAGAGCTAGGCTGCCCAACATTAAGTATAAATTACAGAAGATCGAGTAGAAGTAAAATATGAGGAGTCAATATTTTAAAGTGAAGGATATATATAGAGCATACTAATTAAGGAGATTTTGGAGAAAGTTTAACTAGGAAGAAAATCTCTTTAGCTATCGATTATAAAATGCTCGAAGATAGTCCCACTATTCTTTGGCACATTATTCATAATATATAATAGGAAATACATTAATTTAAAAAGTGTTCATATTTATTGTAACAAAAGTTATATTTTTACTTTTTATTTTCTGATGATCCCTTAAAGTAGAACCATAAGCGCCACTGGGATGGTGCCTCACATAATGACACGAAGAGCAAGATCAGAAGAATAACAATACGTTATACTATGATAATGAAGAATATGAAGAGAGTGAAGAAGCAGAAACGCTTACTTAATTTTAAGCATTTCCATTTTTTGAATAATACAACATGAATTTAATTCTTACAATCATTATAAGTTAGCATAATATATCATGATTCGTGTCAAATGTCTGCTCATTTTATATAAGACAAGAGTCACTGTGATATAATGGCACTAATGACATTGTTATAAAGGAGCAGATGGCAAGAATGATATAGGACAGCGTTTATAAAAGACAAATAGAGTCAAAGGAATCATACCTTGAGATTGTGAAGATTATTCAAAATCTAACGATTTTATGCCATATATTAAATTAATAAAGTAAGAAATTCAAATTTAAATTCACATTAGCTTTACAATTTTTATTTAATCGAAATCAAAGTTATAAAAATTTTACAAACAACAATTCTAAGACTTTATAACTATTTATTATTTTTTATATACTAGATGTGGAGATATATTGCCTAATTTTTTAAATATTGAAAATGATACAAGATAAAAATCAACCACATTATTACTTAAATTTTTCTTTCTTTTATTAGCTATAAGCAGATAAAGTAAATGATAAAGTGTCAATTGACATTTAACATATAAATATTCATAAATTGAAGATGTGCATAAAATGGATGTAATTATGTAATTATGTTTTACACATAATTTCTTATAATTACTTAGTTTTTTTCTACTTAAATAATAAATTAAATTATACATTTATACATTTATTTAATTATACTATTTTAAGTTTATTCTGGCCCTTGGATTATATTTTAAATATTCAATTTAAACAATATAAAAACCAATAAATATTATGGATGTATCAATTAAAATGATTAAAGCAATTAGTTATTTAGTAATATAAGATTATACTAAAAATATAGGTATTAAATAAAGTTAATAGTATTTTAGCATTTACAAGTAAATATAAATTTCAATAATCAACATTAAAATAAAATTTATAACTATTTTAATATTAAATTATAATAATTGAATTAGAAGTAACATTTTGTTTATTTTCAAGATTCAATCGCTTAGATATTTATTGATGGAGTTTAAAATTTATATAAATGATTGATTTCTTAAATTATAGAATTAAAATAAATAATTATAGATAATTAGTCGTTTAGATTTAAACAACTTATTTATTTACAGATAATCCTTGCACTTCAATAATTGAATTAAGCACTCGGAAATTCACTATAGTTATTATTTGAGTAAAAACAAGCCAGTTAAAGCATAATCTCTTACTATGAATAGATTTTCCTCTCAAATCAAGTATTCCTGTTTATCATATTAAAAGCAAAAGAAATTTGATGAGTTAGTAAATTAAGAAAGAATGTGGTATAGATGTAGAAATAAATTAGACAATTAACATGATTTATAAGGAGAAAAAAATGTAAGGGCTGGGAATGCATGTAAGCATTGTTCTCATTCGACTAGTATAAATCAGTGTTGATTGAATAGTTTAATGAATTTATTAATATTAACAAGCTTTATAGTATTTTGTGAATTAATTTAAAGATAATACCTTAAATTGCAGCTATTTTGAGTAATTAATTATATCTAGTCTAATCAAATTATTTAATTTTATTTATGTAAGGTCATGTGATCAAAGTTAATGCCTGGATGACATTCAAGAAAATTATTAGCTTATAAATCAAAATTTGGACAGAATGCATTGACAAAAATTTATCATAACTTGATTTCATATTGATTAATCTTTAAAACATGTTGCTTCTGCTAATTTGAGATTTATCAGTTTGATGATAAAATTAACTATTTGACAAAATGAATTAAAATTTTACTATTATACTAGGGTATAAAAAACTTAACTATATGATTATTTCATTGGAAATTAAAAGTTATACTTTCTTATTTGGATTTCTCTTGATATTAGAGTTAATAGCATTTATGTTTTGTATCGCTTAAGTTTATGATATATTCTATATTAATTTATATTTATGTAAACTGTGATTTTTTAAATGATTTTGCAATACAAATATTATTAATCAATTATAATATTAAATTGAACTTTTAAGATTCAAGTAAAACCAGTCAAACAAATAATATTTTTAAGCTGAATTGAGGAGAGATTTTAGCATTAATCAATTAAAAGAGAATTCGCTTAAAATATTTTGTGAGTTATAGCTCTTTGCCTTCCTAATATTTATCTTTTAAATGCTTTAATATCTCAATAATAATATACCCTTAGCCCATTATAATTTGCTGTTAATATATTATCATTATTAGGATTTGCAAGTCACAAAATGTTTTTGTTATATCTACTCATTTGTTAATTTCTAAAATATTGATATGGTCATTCACTATTTATTGTCTAGCTGACACTTATCTTCATATATTTTACATTATTGATATCATGATTCTAAAGCTAGAGTACTATTATGTGGTTAATATTGATCTTTAATCTATACTAAATTATTTGTTTACATTAATTTCTTAAAATTAAGATCTGATAATAAGATATTGTGTAATGTGTTTTATTAAAATTAAGTTTAGTAGGGTAAAATTAAAAAAGCTAATTGAAGACAAAGCAAATTGATAACATGATTAACTATTCAATATTAAAATTTATAGATTAAAAAATATAATATGGTACTATATTTAAAAAATAAACATCATTATAAAAACTTCTCTAAAATTAAAGAAAGAAAGTTTATAAATCAGCATTTTAAATAATAAATAAGTTCAAAGGAGACTATTGTTACTAATAATTTAAAGATTAAAATAAGCATAGAGTAAGATCAGATATAAAAAAAAAAATTAATTTAAATATAGATAAAGCTTTATAATTAAATTTAATGAGATATTCTATAATTAGAATAAAATGAAAACAAAAAAAAATATAAAAATAAAACGCTTCATTTTATTAGACATTTGAAAAAATGGAAATATGAGTTTTTGAAATTATAGAAATTAAAAGTCAAAAAGATTGATTTTAATTAAAATTTAATTTGCCAAAAATAAATTAAATTAAATTTAAAATAAAAATTTCGGTCTTCAATAACAGGCTCTTAATCGCACGGGAAGGGTTTCAAATCGCAACTATTTTGATTTGCCAAAATCTCTAAAATTTATTGCAATTTTTGGAATTTTATGGAATCTCGAAATCGAACATTTGCCAACACCAAGCTTCATCCTTGCTTCCCAGGGTCGTGAATAGACAGGAAAGATGCAGAATTTATTAATTAGTAGGAATAACATAAAACAAAAATTTAAAAAGTAAGCCTTCACCCTTTAACAGTTGACTTTATGAAATTGGTCGAAGACATTTTATAGCAAAATTACTCTTTTCTTCACTTTGCCTATTTTAGGCAATGATTATTTTTTAATATCTCAAAAAATATAACTAATTTGTAGTATTTAATTCTCTACAAGATGAGTTATTTTTGAGGTCACTTGGATATTGTTGAAGTATGAGTTTTTGAAATTATAGAAATTAAAAAGTCAAAAAGATTAATTT
>ARYC01007785.1:0-12813 GCA_000711775.1 Oxytricha trifallax
GCAAGACTAAGGAACTATGAGAATGCAAGATTACTCGCATCTAAAAAGTAGATTGAGTATGATAGGTCATTAATGTTTTATCCGACTACAGGAGTCTTCTTTGCTGGTGATCGACTAGTGATGTCTACGCCTCAGTCTCAATGATTGTATACCTGTTCATGACTAAAGCCTACGACTCTGTCTGGACTACCTAGTCGTAGCTAGTCTAAAATACAGCAGCATACTCTAAGAAGACTACAGCTAACGCAGTCATCAAAGATCTTATCAAGCAATTCTATCTCTAACCTTAGACCAAGATACTGATACAGTTTAGCAGAGGTCGAGGAGAAGTTTGATAAGCTTAACTGGCAACCAGAACACAGAGTACTTTATGTTCCTCCCAAAGTCAAGAGACTTATTTGATTCAAACCTAAGATTCATTCAACCGCAGTTTTTTTAGTCTTTAAGTTAATCTTGGTCTCCGACTACCTAGTCGTTTATTATTAATATCGCACTAAGTTAAAATCCCTCCTTACACTCTAATTTTCAATGCACTCTCCTATGCTTTATACTCTTATCATTTACTCTTATTTTCAACTAATACTATCACTCCTGTTGGTATGTTGGTGAGTGTTAATGAAGTGATGTTTGTTACAAGATTCAAAGAATCTTACACCTTGGGTAGTCTCAAAATCTACGACTAGTCAGTCGAAAAATTTATACTTGAGAAAACTAGGTAGTCGAAAAACCTACGACTAGTCTTGATAGTTTATCTAGTCGATTCTTGGATTCATACTTCTCTACTACTCAAAATCAACCTATACTTTCATTCCACTCTTTCAGAGGTAGTCTAGAGCAATGTACAGCTACCTCTATTAATAAAATCAAGATAGGATAGTTACTAATACAAATTGAGTCATTAGAACATCAAAATTATAGAGTGTTAAGCTAGTCGATTTCAAGCTTGTAAAAAGCTAAGTTTGTATAGTTAACTTAGTCTACGACTAGTCTTAGTCGAACCAAGATTTCGAGAGATTTTCTACCTATCCAGCTACTGTTGCTACTAATAATAATGAAAGTATGATTCTAAATTTTGCAGTGTAAGAATCCTCTGGTTACTTGAAAATCCAGCTAAAATTGTTGATCGAAGAATCAAGAACGACTAAGACGGATCTGGTGTTTTTGGAAAATTTGTTGTCCATTTATGATTCTGATCGACTACTTTTTTACTAACCTCAAAAAATCTAAAACCTCTCAAGTCGAGGTTTAAATCTCCAGGAATTTGCAGAGTACCACTGGATTTGATGTTGCTCTTGGTGGACACTCTTTAGCTTGAAAGTTGAGTGATGTTTGTTACAGTCTGAGTAAGGGGATTCAAGAGTTATTTTAGAATCTTTAAAAGACTAGAGAAGTGGTTCAACGACTAGAGGACTAGGATCAGAATAATTTTCGACTAGCTAGTCATTTATTAATATAGTCCGACTACTAAACTAGTCATGGAATCATTCGGGTAGTCGAATCGATTAGTAATAAGCGAGGAGCTTATGGGTAGATTCAGATCGAAGTAAGACCTCTACAAGTACCTAACCACTCACTGTAAGATTCAAGTGCTGTTCCTTACTTTGTATAGTGAACATATTTCTGCCACCACTAGCTTCGACTAAGGTGGCCTTCCTGAAAACATTACTAAATAATACCAAGAAGTCTCTCAGGTAAAACCAGGTTAATAGAATGGTCGTGCCTCATTACCAAGAGCTCTCAGTCAAGAATCTCTACCAGGATGTTATGGGTGATGAAGTCGTATTGCAGCACCTTCCAGAACTTGAGATGAACTCAGGTAAACTACCAGATAGAGACTTTTTCTTTGGTGTTCTGTTATATTATCATATTATTGTCTATTGTTATCTTTCTTATTATGGTCTATTATATATTTTTCGACCATGCTAATACTGTGAGGTATAATAAGGGGTAAGACTAGAACGAGACTGATAAGATCGAGATCTCTGACGACTGGTTGGGTGAGCTCATGAAGCATCCTTTCGTTTCAAGTAAGATTTCTATGACTAACTTATGTAGAGAAACCTGGCAAGGCTATCTATCTAATGAAGAAGAATGCAAGAACAGTCAGAGAGAAGATAGATCATATATAGTATGAGTTAGGTAAACGACTAAGCAATCGCATCATACCTCACGACTAAGACTAGAATCGCTTCTCGAACGTGACTAAGAGAAAGAGGATGCCAGACGGCAGCATGCTCATGGTGGAACAATAACAGAGAACACCTAACAAGAGCATGATGATAACTGGAATGTGATTTAAATTAAACTAATCATAACTTAATACTCATAATCTGCGTCTCGCCATATTTGGCTTAATTTCTAATGTAGTCTTAGTCGACCGACTAAGATCGACTTCTCTATAAGTAATTTTATGTCTAGTCGTAGTCCCTTCAGTAGTATACTTAGCATCTCTTTCTTGTAGCTCTGCTTGATTGTAAAGAAGGTGCTCTCGATTCCATTATACTAAGGGGAGTAAGGGATACTGTATATGGGGATGATATCCAGTCGCTCATACTCCTTCTTTACAAGGATTGACTTGTGTACCTGCAGGTTATCCATGAATATGGCTAGTCGAGGATCCTTATACTTCTCTTTCAAACTGCTGCATGAATAGAATGAACTAGTCCTACTTAATTGATCCCTTATTAATAATGTAGTCTTCGAGTCCCTTGTCAGTTGATATAGCGTCAAGAAGCGCAAACACTCCGAAGTCATGTCTCTTGTCTGGGAATCTTATATTCTCTCCATAAGGTGCCCAGGTTCTATTGAGGCGAGTTGAGGAAGTGAATACAGTCTCATCAATGAATATGATCTTCGATCCCAGTTGCAGCTCTCTCATATACTTAGTCTTCATTTCGATTTTAAGACTAGCTAGTCTTTGTGGATCGACTAGCTCCACCTCCTTCCTTAGTCGTATGCTCTTGAATCTTACTTAAGCGCTCTTGTATAGTCTCCTCAAGTGAGTGACACTGATTCGCATTTCTGGGAACTACCTGTGGAACATTATACACCTCTCTCTCAAACTCATTCCTGCTTGAGTGTGCAGTGTTTCACTGCTGATGAGGAAGTTAATATGACTAAGGTTGATTTAATCTCACGACTAGTCTTAGTCGATAACCCATTCCTGAAAAATTACTTCGACTACCTGTGCAGCTTGACAACATTTGTGTATGAGACCCCAAAGAACTTTGCTATTGCACTCAGATTCACCAGTGGTCGTAGATTAGATGTTGGATTTCAGTTGCCATATCGTATGAGTAGGAAGGTTTCAAAGTCGATCTGTGGTTTGAGTTTGACTACTCTCATCTAAATGACTAGAGTTAACACTAATAATAATAGAGTGATTTGAATTTGATAGTCATATGATAAGTCTGTTGATATTTGATTCAACTTTAATCTTTACAACTATACTTACCTGCAATGAGTGAAAGCTGTTCCAAGTCACCATAAACCACCAATGGTGGAGGGTGTTGATGGTTTGAAGATTCATTATTAGTATTAGTGCTATGTACATTGATAGTCGACCTTACGACTACCTACGACTAAGTCATGATCAATATACTTACAAGACTACCTAGTCATACTAGTCTGCACTTAGTCGCCTCATTAAATCTTAAGTTTAAGACAAATGATTATAACTGTGGTTGATTAGATTGATTAATAGTTAAGTTAAATTTAAAAGTTAATAGTAGTAATCAAGACTTAATCACAAACCACCTAAATGAACAATGGTGAAGGGTAGTTGTATACTCTGACTTTCATGTTCAGACTAGTCACGACTACTCTCAATCAACATAGTCTTCGACTATAGTCCTTATTAATAGTCGCTTAGTCGCATTTTCGCATTAATAAACGTGTGTCAATTCACTATAAACTCATAGACTAAGCATGAATTGGGGTTTTGGGGTTTTGGGGTATTGTATTAATAATATATTTAAGAGAGATATTTAGATTGTTTATCTGGCAGCATACAAATTATTATAAGTAATATAATATATATTTAATTTCAAACTCCTTAGGGAATTACTAAGAAAATATAAATCTTAAGCACACTGTTAAAACACTAGAATAATCAAATTGAAACATTATTATTCAAGAATAAGATGAGAAGATAATAACTTAAGCTAATTTAAGATATGATAAATATTTATTTATAAATAATAATATGATAAATTAATTTGCCTCATTATGCTTATAGTTAATTACTCAATAGTTACCTTTTTATTGCTTCTTAATTAATTTATGCCAGAATTTATTGCTTTCCTTCCTCGACTTCTTATTCTTCTTACCTTCCTGGTTTATGAATAACTCCTTGTAATGGAAGCAAATCTTACTAAATCAGAGCTTTTTATCTTTTCCTAAGTTCCTATATTCACTGTAACTCACTTTTGCCTTCTATTCAAAATCATGGATCTTATCCATCTCTTTCATTGAAGCCTTTACTATTCTCACAGAGCTGTCTATCTTTATTTTAGCAATGTTCCTCGAAATTGTACAGCCCTCTGTCATCTTTCAAGACTAGTTTATCCAAAGTGTCAATCAGTGTGATGTAAAACATTTTATTGCCCTGTTTGTAGTCAATCGTAGTGATAGATTTATTTGTTTATTAGTAGTTTTTTTGCTGCTTTTTAACTAAGTTTTAAGTATCGAAATCCTAGATTATAGAATTTTATTCTCATAAAACCGATATATAAGTATCAGATTAGGTTGAATCTTTGCTGGTTTAGCCAATGTTTGATAAATATCTATAAATTAAGATTGTTTAGCCATAATGTTGTTTAGTATTCAGCGATCTTCTAGGCCCTTTGCTTTGTTAGACTCTTAAAAACTGCAACTTATGTTAACGTGGAATTCTCTCTCTTATGATCTAGCAATATATTCGTTGAATAGTTTCAGATGTTTGAAGAAAAAATATATATATATATATATTATGCAATTTGATTTCTTGAGTACTTCTGCTACTTATAAATTTCGGGATATTCTTATTAGTATCCAGATCATGCAAATCTTAATTATGGACTAATAGTAAAATTGGGATGGTTAAGGCTGTAGTTTCACAAATGTTTACAGCTGTTAATATTCAATTGATAAATTAAATTTATCTTTCAAGACCAAAATGCAAAAGTTTAACTATTAAAGAGTTTGATATGTATTATAATTCACGCTTAATGTAATATAACTTTTAAAATACAATATTAAGCAATAAAAAAATAATGAATATAATAGATAGTTATAATTAGAAATTCGGATTAATTGTAAAACTCTTCATGAAATCGAGTCAAGGAGTTATTTGAGATGTCCGAAAATGTTCTTTTCCAATTTCCCTCTACTATTACCTTTAGAACCTTCAGCATCCTATAATAGCTATTCTCTTAAATAAAGAATGATGTATGTTAGCTATTAATTTGCATTTGTTAGCTTAGGCAGGAAAAACATCTAATCATATTCCTTAAAATGTGAAATATTTTAATTATATCACAAATGTAATTCAGAGCCAAATAGGCATAACAACTATTTATAATTTATTTAAACTTCCTTGAAAGGGTACGTTTAGCATCTATATGAAATTCTAATAATAAAATCAGTAATAATAGGCAAGATCTTCAAATTTCTTGAATTTATTCTAAATAAATAACTCTAAATTTTATGAATTTCAAGAATTAGAAATTATAATCAACATTTTAAATATAAGACATTTCCATGCACATCATATTTTATTACATTTACTACATTTTAGGTTTATTTGCTTTGCGAGAGTGCCATCGACATCTCAATTAAATGATTGATAATGAAGTCGGTTTAAAATTTAAATTAATTCACCCATGACTTACATCTTCTCTCATCCCTTACTTTTATATGACTTAGTTAAATAGCTACATCTTGACCTAAAATAAAGGAAGGACATAGCATTTGAGAAATTCTATATAATTCTAGTCAACTTTATTTCTACTGATGCCAATTTCTACCTTTAGTTATTATAGTATTAACTTTTTGTGTGCAGCCAATACTCAATAGCAAAAATTAAACTGTTAAATGAGCTAGCAATTTCCTTTCATAACTTAGGTTATCGAAATTAAAAGACTTAAGAATTCTTTAGCAAAAATAATAAAGTGGTATGTTTTCTTATATGGCAGTCCTACGTACATTGATCGACACTACAATAACAAGACCCACATAATTTTTCTATTCAAAAAATTTGAAAACTTCATAGAGATAAAAATCACTTCAAAATATTTTTTATGCTGAGGATTTTGAAGACCCTGAGAAATTGAGGACCATGAGTAAAAATTGAGGTCCTTTAGGAAAATGAGGTCCTGAGGAAAATGAGGACCCTAACTTAATAATAATGAAAGTGTCCTAAAGTCCATACCTATTGCAAGAATAATTCAAAGGCAAACTTCTACCATTTAAGATCATCCAAGCTCAATTAGATTAAGAGTAAAACTTAAACTCAAAAATATAACTACAAACTAAAATTTACTCAGACCAAATGCGTTTACATTGTAAAGCAACAAAATTAGTAATAAAATTAAAAGTAGAAAATTTCAGAAATTTTTTTTGATTATTTTGCCTTCAAAATCTTTTACAAACTGAATTCCAAAATTTAATAAGATACTATAAATGATTCACTTAATGACCAAAGTTTTTTTACCTCCTTAATCAAGAGAATAAAATTTTTTTTAATTTAATTTTAAAATCACCAGCTCACACTGGTCTTAGCAATAAGCTTTTTCAAATGAAGAACTCTCCAGTGTCATCCCTTAACTTGCATGACTTAATACTCATTCTCAGGTATAAGTGTCTTACTCAAGCTCAAGACTCACATTTTTATTTGAGCTTCAGATTAATTCATCAACTTACTAATATTCCCTACTCAATAATTCAAAGAATTTACAAAAATTAATGTTAGTAAGCTTAAGCCAAAATGCAACATTCTAAATCTTGCAAGCTAACAAGTGAAAATATTGAATTTATAAAAAACTAGAGTAAATTACAGAGTAAAGCTGGAATGACCCTTGTAGATAGATGCTTGATGTTTCATAGAAAATTTACAGAGAAAAGAATATCTCCCTCCAAACTATCTAAAGTATTCAAGAGTAGCGGAATTAAGAGAAAAATTATAAGCATTTGCAAGTTTATGACCTCGCTTTAAAAGCATAAAATACAATAACTATATTTTAAGATGAGAACCAATCTCGTTAAAGCTCTTCGATAAGAAAGAAAAATTGTATTTATCTATGAAGTCATGTTTACCTACTCAACCAATCTCAAACAGGAGTTCAGCAATCGTCATTATTATTATTATTTAATTCTTTACAGAAATTAATACTGGGGATTAAACCAACCAGGAATATATAATCATTTTATGCTCTTTCTTCCCTTTCTCGCTACCATTGGTGTCCTGTATTGGAGACCAGGTTTTTGTTTGGCTCCCAGGATTTGTTACCCAGATGGATGGTTAGTTTCTTAAAGCCTGTCCTCTTCTCAATCATTCGGTGGGTCACATAGGATCACGCAGAACTATGTGTCGTGATTGAGCCTTAACTTCTTTATATTCAACACTTTCAGGATTTATCAATCGTCATTAAAACATTGTGGAAAAGGATAAATTAAATTTACAAAGAGCATTGCGGTAGTTGCGGCAGTCTCTCCTGGTAAAAGACTGGAGCTGTACTACAATTATGACAGATCTGTTGACATTGAATAGTTCCATGACTTTATTATAGGTTTGCATGAAATAAACTAAACAAGTAAGATAGCAGTAGTTCTAGACAACCTTAGGGTGCATCACAGTAAAAAGATCAAAACGCTGTGTGAGAATTTAAACATTTCTCTTATTTTTACTCCCCCTACTCCCCTTCTTCTCCTTAATACGACCTCATTTAGAATTATATTTCGGTGCTTAAAAACTAATTAAAGAGAATGAAGATGAAGATCATTGGTTAAGACTAGAGATTTGACGCTAAGCAGGTGTGAAGACAAGCTTTTATCAGCATTGAGTATGAAAACATAAAAGAAATTTTCATGAAGAAAATATAAAGGTTTGATTTGTGAAATGGTTTAAAATTTATGGTTTTTATGCTCATATATTAAATCTTAAAACATTATTGTTCACAATTCCAGTCTCTTATTACGATTCAAACATCGTAATGTTTGCCTCTATGAGGCGAACACCATCATTTGGCATATTTTTCTTGCCAGCTGATGCATTCTCGATTCCCTTGAATCGTTTAAGCGACAAAACTTTGAGGGGAGACTATTAAGTTTTCTAGCCTTAATCAACTTGGCCGATGCTTTTAGAAGTTACATTTTCCTGCCAGATTTTTCTAAGTTGCATTGAGTTATGGAAAAGTAAAATACTTGAAATAAATGGATGGCTGGTTAGCTGAGAAAATCAGTAATCTGAAATAAGAATAAAATCATTCTTCTAACTCTGGTCATTTAAACTGTTCCTTTATACTCTGGACTTGTTGATTATGTGGGTTAGATAGTCCGGCTAAATGGTATTTAGGACGTTGAAAAAATTTTGCCTATCAATGGGTTTTGATTTCTCTGACATATCTGGCAAGTATATACGGAGATTTGGTCATCACACACCTGCAAGTAAAGTAATCTTATTGAAAGCCCATCGTATTTTGGGTCCTTAACCATCTTGATCTGATCCATCTTCAAAAGTTGTTTAGTCCCCTTAAATATTAGCCTCAAGTATTCTCTGTTGACTCCATCAATAGGAGCCATGTAGTATCCCATATATAAATATTAAGGGTTCATAAATTTACGTATCTCAGTAAGATATGTGTAAAGGTCAAGCTTAGGCTTAAATTTCCTGCCAAGCTCATGAGGAGTAATCTTTAAGATGCTGTCATCAACATGGCTATCGCTCATCTGAAATTTTTGATAAGATCATTTTATAGAATTTGTCTCCATAAATGTTATTACTTATATCATATTAAAAATAATTTATAATCACTATCTTAACTATATGAAAAAAACAAATATACTCAAAAACTTATATTGCAATGTGGAAAAATCTTAGTAATATTAGATTTTTCAAAAAAAATAGGGGAGGGTTTTGATAAAATTTTTAAAAATGTGATTTTTTGTTTTGGAAAAAAAAATTGTTGTCAAATTTGGTGTCTGAATTCCCTCCTATTGTTAATTAATATCATTTATGTTTTAATTGCTCATTATTAAGTGATTTAAATTTAAATATTTTTTAGAACAAAATAATTTCAAATTCATAAATTTGAATATGAGCGATTCTTCAGAATCAATGTACAATAGTGATGATTCTCAATATCAACAAAATGTTTCATCTACTAAATCAATGTTGTCAGAACAGTAAAAATTCTTAGAAAAAACCAATAAGAGAGAATAAAAATACTAATCCAAAGAAAATCTCAATAAATAAAGAAAAAATATTATGAATTCAAAATAAGTATTACGATCAGCCAAACGTCAAGACTCCATGCCCACAGTCAAAGTTGACATTAGGACTGATAACAAACAACAAAGAAAACTATTTAAGACATTCAAGACCATCCAAGCTATCTGAATACCCTCTGAATGCTCTTGATCGAGAACTTATCAAAAACTATATCAGAGTTAAGAGACAATCATACTTTATAATATGTAAAATTTAATTAATAATTAATAAATAAATAAAGAAACTTAAGATGGTGACTATGAAGAACCTGTTCACTCAAAATTAATGTAGGTTACAAAAAAGACATCTAACTTATTTTATATTTTAGGAGTTGATGCTGGTAAGATTACTAATAGAGCTGGAAAGGTACTTCAATAAAGGGGCACAAGAACCAACTTGTAGAAATTTTGGCATGCAGATGGCGATGTATTCGATGGAGAGTGGTTTGCTTGTAAAGCTGTTCTTGTATATTCTTTTCTATTTTGTTTAATTAGTTTCCCTTAATATATATTTGCTTTTCAATTTATATTGTACATTTCACTTTATTTTTCATAAATCTCTGAGGCGAGCTCTCGGAGGTCTGAATATCAAGGAAGACACATAATTATAAAAAAGAGGATCTGGTTTAGAGCAGCCTGTCAAAATCAACAAGACTTTTCAGAAGTCTAGAACCAAATTCTCAAGCTACACTCCTTATCAAGCAAATTAATCTTTCAATGACACTTCAAAAATATCAATCTTTCTCATTCAGCACTTTTCAGAGCTGGATGAAGGGTATTAGCTAAATGTGATTCAAAAGTTGAATTAGTATCTCATCATAGATAAAGACTTTTATGCTAATAGTATTGATAATTAGCTGAAACATTAACAAAATCACATATTTGAACTGCTCAAACAAGGGAGATTTAATAGATCGAGAAGGAACTCAAGAATTATTCCCAATCATAAATTTTCAAGTTTCACTTGGCTGTATCTTCAATAATCAGACTTGCCATTGGAAGGTCAATCTTTGATTCACACTCTCTATCCAAACTTAATGCATAGCGTGAATGTTCAAATTTTTGATGAAGCGGAGAGAATAGTTAAAGGCACGATGGCATCCTCATTTAACAGACACCTAAAATATAGCAGCTAGCCAATTACTATGGGATTGGTAGGTCTATTGCTAGAACTAAATTCACTTTCTTCACTTAAAACTACAACATCTCCAGAAAGCATAGACATCTTTCAATAATCTCTAGCTAAGTATGGTTTCAGTGAATAGGAGGCTGAGGACATCGTAAAAAAAGAAAAATTTCTATTCAATGACTTCATATCGACAATTAAAAGGGTCAAAAAACTTTACAGAGAAGATCTGATAACCATGATTTCAATTAGGAAAGTTAAATAGGACCCCTCAAGCATACTAAGTGAGCTTATAGGAATATTTTCATAGAGGAAACTCCTTCTTTCGATGCTCTCGAAGCGCCCACATATCAACTTACAACTAGAGTGATTATTGGTGGTCCTCAAGTCCTTGAATGACTTCGAGATTGATTAGTTAGAGTAAATATTAAAACAGTTTAACTATTCATGGATGAGTAAACTCAATAAACTACAATCAAGTTCATAAATTTAAATTAAACTGATATTGAATCGAAGAGTTAGTAAGTTTGGTAAGAGTTTACTAAAACTGCCATAGCTGATCACTTAGTTTCGACTGAGGAAATATACAGATACTCACAATAAATGTAGGAAGCTTGTTAAGATTATAAGCATTCATCTTATTAGTCGACAATATCTGCTATAATTTTGAGTCATCACCAAATAATATTCAGGTCTGAATGCCAACTGCATCTGGGAAAATTTGGTTAATGGGTCTGTTAGCTTGTTATTGAATTTAGCAGGGCAAGAAAGTGTTAATAATAGTCCCTGATTATATTTTACAAATGCAAACTTAGAATTCTCTTCAGCCTTTAGGCATTTAGTTGTAATTGATATTATAGATAATTTCTACAAGGTTAAAAGGCTTTATGATGTTCTCATCATTGATAATTTCGATCGAATCTTTTGAAAGCATGCCTTTCTATACCATGATGGCAAAATGTATTGCTTGTGGGATTTGGAATTGATCAAGTCATATATGTTCAGAGCTACTTGCGATTCAGGTATCCAGAGACTGCTTGCTTAAGTGTGTATTTAACTAAAAGTTCTAAAGTTTAAGAGTGAATAAGAAGTTTTGCAATTTCTGAATCAAGATCAGGGCGAAGAAGTTATTATTTTTCCGGTGTTGATGATAGGCTCTTAAAACTAAAGAAGGAAATTGAAGAATACTGCCTTACAGGTCCCATTATTATCTTATGTAATGATCATGAATATATCATTGTTCTAGATATTATTGCTAAAATGGATAAAATTAAAGTAAGGGTTGGCATCTCTCGAGCAACTTTAAATGAAATCCAATCTTGTTTAAATGGGATTTTAATTCTTCGCAATAATGAAAGTTATGGATTTAACACTAGATTCAGAGCTGATGCTGAGGTACAAATTGCATACGATATCGATTCAGAGAGTCAATACCTACAAATGAAGGGCAAGAGCACACTTAGTATGGGGGTATTGAAGTAAAAATATTTCGCGTTTTTAAATTTGTCAAAGTAGCAGCTTCTACATAAGATGAAATAAATATATCAATAGAAAAGCTCGAGCAACTTATACCTCTCATCTATAAGAAGCGATTCAGCAAAGTGCTTCTAGAAGCATTATCAGACGCCTAAAAGGAGCATGATGTTATCGAGAGTCTCGATTACTAAAAGTAGTTGGTCGGAGAGAATGCTTAAAAAGATTATCTTAGACTAAGAAAAACTGAATTTATATGAGTGAGATTGAAACAGAGTTTGATATTATATCATTAGTGAGAATTTTGATCTAAAAATTAATCATACCTTATAATATAAACGATTTTTACTAAATGCTGTTTAAACCAGATCTACTTTAAAAGACAAGCAATTTAAAAACTTATTATCATCATTAGTGGAAGAAAAATATGATAAATAAGCGAAGACGATGATTGATCTTACGAATTAAATTATTATGATCTGTTCTTTGTTGGGCTGACTAAGTTGTTAAAAGTCAGATTATTTAACTGCAAACATCAAAATTGTTTATATTTAACCAGAAAGAATTTATCTCTTAACTTCAATAACTTACTGAATTTCCTTGAGATCTAAATATGAATAAATATTATAATAAATTATTTTTTTTAAATAAGTATTTAATTAATTCAATTATGAATAATAAAAATAGTTTTAATTAATTATATTTAGAGAAAAAGCAAAGAATGTCATGTTTCTATCAAATTTTAGATA
>ARYC01007787.1:0-15962 GCA_000711775.1 Oxytricha trifallax
TTTGGAATATGTGTCCATTTTGGAATATGTGTCCAATTTGGAATAGGTGTCCATGTAACAAACATCACTTTTGATTTACTAATTTTAATATAAAAAAATTCAGTAGTCCTATTATATTTATTGTTGTTGCTCAAGCTTGCCTGATAGACTTTTGTACTATCACATTATAGATCCTCCAGGACTTAAATGCAAAAGCAATAAGGAAATGAATCGAATCATCGTTAGGGATATCATACAGTGAGAAGCCCTCTTTGCTAGTCTCTCTAATTCCTTCCTACTTTTCTTCTTCTAACATTCTAACATTCCAGTATCTTCATCGTTCTCTCAAGTGTGATAATGTTTGAGAAGAAATATATAGATAGTTAAGAGAGAAGTAGCTCTACTTTATATCAGAGTCTTGTGGATTTATTCTTTTAGTGATTGACATTAATAAGGAACAGCCAAGAATCTATGTAAAGATATTTCAGGCTCCAACCTTTAGGAAAGCTGTAACCATTTGAGGACGAATTACCTTGCCTGCAAAAAGAACCGAATTAAATTTTGAAGTTTTTCTTTAGTGTAATAAACATCACTATCACACTAACCAAAATTTTCTCTGCGTTTCCAGTTAAATTAGCAACTCCCTCCCCCTTTAATACTTTGAGTAGGTCTGAAAGTATATTTTTGTAAGAGGACACTTCTTGAGACAATCTGTTGAAGACTGAGAGTTTTTCAGCTTTAGCATCACGTTTCTTTCATATCAAAGTTAACTGTAACCTTACTCTGAACATTTGCAGTCTCGATGTACCTATACATATTAGAGGCTTCAGCGAGGTAGTACTATTTCTTCTTAGACCAATCTCTATCACCAAACATTTAGTAGTAAAGTTGGATGAAATTCAAGAATTTCAAAAGACCTTGAACTTTCTCCTGGTCTCTACTTTTAAAACTTGATAAAGTGACTTAACTTGGCTTTTCTGTTGCTGCGATTTCAATTTCATCAAAGTCAAAACCCCCATTCTTGTTTCATTTTTTGGCTTGGACTCTGAGAAGTACATACATTCGAGCATTTCCTCCTCCAGTTTTTTTATTTGGCTTTGTAAGTACAAAATTATAATCTGGAATTTGAGATTGGCTTATGTGAAAATTATTGATACTTCTACTGAATTTGCCTTCCTTGAAATAGCAATAGTTATTTCTTCTATATTTTATATTAAAAACAGGAATGCCTAATAATTCAATGATTGAAAATAAAGTCAAAGACTCCCTGAAATTCTGTACTCTTTTTCTTATGACTGTAACAAACATCACTATCAAACAAATTTATGAGCCTGAGGCTCTGTAATTTTAGCAAAAAGATAATTATTCAAGAGAACAATAGGATTAATAACAGCAGTAATACAGATGCCATAACCTAATTCAAACCATTAATCAAATAATTCCTTTGAACTAGGGTGTAACCCTAACCTAGATAAAACTTGAGGAAGGGCTACTGAGGTTTTCGCAGTGAGATTATTATAAGGACTTCAAACAATAATAGATTATTACTAAAAATTAAGCAACCTATAAAATGATTCTCAAGCTTGAATCAGATAGCTTTAATTTTATCAAATTCAGAGTCCTACCAAAGAAAAAATAAATTGAGTTCAAAAGAAAAATGATTTCTCTTGTGGAAGCCAATCCAAAAAATAACTTTCGAATACCCCCCACTCCCCCCCGCCCCCCCTCCGCCCCCCCGCCGCCAAAAAAAAAAAGGCCCCCCCCCCCCCCCTCCCCGCCCCGCCCCTGCAAAAATGGCAACAATTTAGCTAATTTAGCCTGCCGCTATTTTTTCACTATTTAACTTAAAAGCTTTATATTTCAACTCCACAGATTTGTTGCAAGTTAGAAAAGTACTAATTTTATTAAGGAACCCTGAAAATTTATTTATATTGACCTAAATACAAGCTGCTTGAAATATATACTAAAAGGTTTTAGAACCCAATTAATTTGAAAATTATAAGTTCAAGTCGCTCTTAACTATTTTTTCTTTAATTACTCAAGTTTTCTCTATTTATTCAAAATTTTCATTTAAATTTTTGATTGTAGGTTTATATTAGCTGTTCATATATTTATGTAGATCTTATAAATTTCAAAGCCTAACTTATTTTTTTTAGTTTTTAAGTTATTCTATTACTTTATGTACTGATATAATGATTTACATGCATTTTGATTTTTTATATTGCTGAATTTCTTAGATAATTCAGTTATTGTCTAAATTTTCCCTACGTATATCCCTAAATTACGTTCAAACATAGCTTTAGCCCAATAACTTTAGTTAAAAAAGTGAAAGTAAAAACTGCTTAAAGTTTAAAAGCTTCATTTTTTTATAAAAAATAATAGGAAATCTATTAAATAAAGTTTAACGGTTCAAGTTCAAGTGATGTTTGTTACAAAAGATTTAAAGTTTGGTTTAACAAGTGAAAAAAAGTCTTATCAATCAAAAAGAATGTTACCAATCTTTCTAGTGATTAGTAATTTCTTGCTGTATAAAACATAGCTGGAGTTTAATAAATGTAATAGTTGAGTAATAGTTACCACTATTTAATTTTAAGTCTAAAAATTCAAAGAGTAATTATATTCAGGGTAGATTTTTATATGTAACAATAAGTAAAAACCTTCAAAATAACACAGTGAACACAACTTATTTATCAAATCAGAACTTAATATATTTACTGTAAAAAAAAAACCCAAAAAAGAATAGTAATATATTACATAATCCAAGAAATAATAAGCATAAATAGTTAAATTATTTTTTTCTAGTATTAACATTTAAATGATATACACATAATATAATGACTTACTAAACTTGATTGAATTTTATTCATAAATAACTTCGGTAAGGCATTGGGTAAATGGCGAAAACTGGATAATGTAAACATAGTTTTAAACAGTAACAAATTCAGTGAGGTTTCCAATATGGGGTCTCAATCTAAGGTCTCTTTTAATTCATTGGGGCTTTAAGTATTTATTGAATTTCTAAATATTATCATTTTGTAGCATTTTCTTCAAAGATGATTTATTTGTAGATTTCCAATATAGCATTAATCAAAACTTAGAAGAGAAATCTTTTTTGTTTGCAAGCAATCTGGTATGCTTTAACAGTACTTCGCTGTTTATAAATAAATAGAAAAAAGAATTGGAATTGAGTTAAATTTCTAAAACTATTGAGGGCCTCTTTCCAAGTTGCAGTTTTAACATCAAAGAATTTAGTAATGAAAAGTTTATCTTCATATTAGTAAAAACTATAATTAGATAAAGATTCTATAATCCTATTCCTTTACGATTGATACTTTCCTTTGGTAAGATCTTTCGAAGAATTGATACTTGAATTGAATTATTTTTGCTGTAAGGGATATAAACTTAAGCTGGCAAGGAAGGTATTTTAATCTCTGATACATTAAAAGCATAAAAACAAATTTCTAAAGCGTTTTAAGACTGCTTACCATTAAAAATTTAGAGGCAATTTTCATTTCTTTCATAAAGTTTTAGTGATAAATTATTCTACTATTGCTGAACACAGTTTTTGCCATCGTTAAATTGATTTATTGATTTCCTATTTATGTTTAAGCTAGATTGCTTTTCGTGATTATCTATATAAACAACTCTTTGCATAATATCATTATAAGAGTATCGAGAGAATGGTGCGAATTTAATAATGTAAGCGTCATCTTAAACGGCAAGAGTTTAGGTAGAGTATTAATTTGGGGTCTTTATTAGCATTCTTAATGGTTGTTGGGGTCTTCGTATCTTTAGAACTTTTAAAAATAATTTTAAATCAGCATTATTTCCAAGACGAAGATCTCTGTGAACATTTATTGATTTCTAAAGTAGTATGAATTAAGAGAAAGGAGTGAAATTTTCTTGAATGCGAAATCAATTGTTTGCCACTTGGAGATTGAATTAGCTTTAACATCTTTTGGTCTATTCATTTATAATTAGAAGTGAATTGCATTTCTGTTACTGTCATAATTAGTCTCATTTGGAGTATAAACATCAGAGAATTTAGTAATGAAAAGTTGATCTTCATTCAAGTCGAAATCGTTAGTTCTGATAAAGAGAGTGAAATAACATTTCTTAATGAGTTATAATATTTATTTAAGCACTTACGATGAATTGAATCTTGAATGGAATAAATCTTTGATGGTAAAAGCAAGATCCTAGTTAGTAACGTTGATAGCTTCATCACCTGATACATTAAAAGCAAAGATAATGTAATATGAATCAAGACTAAGGAATGAATTTTGCTTGAATGAGAAATCAATTGGTTGATAGTTAGAAATCTCGTTATATTTCAAATCAATTTGATTCGTTTATTGAAAGTTAGAAAATGGAAGTAGTGTTGAATTGAATTTCTGATACTGTGCTTGGTTTGCCCCAAAGTTTGAGTCTTAAAATTTGAGAATTTATTAATGAAGAGTTGATTTTCATTTAAGTCGAATTCATTAGTTCTGATTAAGAGAGTGAAATCATATTTATTTGCTAGGGTAACTGGGTTAATTTAATCTCTCGAAGAATTAAATCTTGAATGGAATATATCTTTGATGGTAATATACAAGAATGATTTTGGTTACTGTGAGAATTAAATTACGATTTCTCAATATCATAAGAATTTTTTAAAGATTTAAATATTAAATATTTTGTTTACCTATATAAAAAGTTAAGAAAAAATGGGGTTTTGGTTTGATTATCAAAGTATATCTGTTAAAAAATCCTAGGAGCTCCTTGGTTTATCTGAATTTTTTTTTAAAGTACCTATATAAAAAGATTAAAAAAAATACTTAGCCAAATAGTTTCTGATTATTTTGTTTTGCAAATTTAATTTTGATTTTTAATTTTGTATACGGAGATTTACTGAAGAAGTTGCAAAGATTTAATCAAATTACTACCGAAATTTTTTGAAGTTTATTATTAGTTTATGGAATTATTGCTATTAATGAAGGCAAAATCTAATCATTACGAGAAAACAAATGATCAGTTTAGGGTATTTAATTAATTAAGAGCGGCAGTGACATGACTTAAAAGCTACATTTACTCAAGTACAATCGCAGTGTTGCAATCACTGGATGTTTTCAACTTCGCGTTTCGCTAATCAATGTCTGGCATGGTAATTAATTAAAGAATCTGAATCGTATCAAATAAACAAACGATCAGTTTTTACAAGGATTTTTAAACTTGCACAGTGACATGACTCTTAGGCTACATTCCTCCGCAGATTTTTCGCCAATCGATGTCGGGCAAGGACGATAAATCGTAAATTAATTTAAAAATATTTTTATTTATCTTAATTTTAGAGAACCAATAAAATGAATATTTAAAAGAAAAACTATAGAACCTAATTTTACTTCAGAATTGATAATCTTGAGGACAAGAATTAAATTTAATTATAATTTAATTTTATTATCCAAAATGAAAATTTGTAATTTTACACTTTGAATCAAAAAGATTAATTTTGCTTAATTTTATTTAAAGATTTCTTTGGAATTTAATTTTTAACAAACTTTCCTGAGAATAAGTATTATAATTTTATATATAAAATTTAAATTATCCTATGATTTAATTAAATCAAATAATTTACATTTAAATTTAATATAGGAGTAATTTCATTTTTAATGATAAAAATGAATTAATAGAGTGAGAAGTTAAAATTATAATTAATTATATAATTAATGGTAAGACAAGGTCATATAGGCATTGGTTATGAAGAAGTGGATTTACACACTTCAGTTCGGATTTGTAATATGATTTTTGTTTCACATGTGGTGTAAAGTGCAGGGCTGTTTCCCTTTACAATTTACCCTGACCTAGCAGTTTTAAATTCATCGCAGATTATTATATTTAAAAACACTAATTAAGCTATATTTAAAAATATCCCAATTCACTCTCAACAACACTGAGTTGAGAAATAATACTTCTTTTTCACATTTACACTTTTAGAATGACAAATTCCTTCGCGATTCTACTTAATTAAATTTACTTATATATAATCGCAAATAAACATGAGTGCCCTATTTTTTAAAAAAACTCCAAAATCTCATGGAGTCACCCTACTTTCAAGCCCCTTTTCGTTAAATGAGAGAGGTTTATATGAAAAAGTCCCTATTTTTGCTCTAAACTACGCAAGTCTCTAAAATCGCTAATTTCGCAAATCTCCCAACTTCCCTAATTATATAGACCCCTAAATTTGAGATGTGTCAATTTTTACAAATACATTTATGATTTTGACCAGCCCCCTAAATTTTTTGACCAACTATTAATAAAAAAATGACACATGGCAACAAAAACACAGGGGTTTTGAAATTGAGGGGATTTGGGGTTTACGCATTTTTCCATTGGTCTAATTATATTATTTATTTAATTTTAATTTTATTTTCACAATTTCCTGATTCAATTCTATTTTAGCAATAGTATAAATAAATTATGTATTGATATCAACACAAAAATTCATTCGATTTCTATCAAGAAAAGATCCGAGGCTAGTTTCAACAAGTCCTAAAATTTAATAATTGAAATTTATCAAATTAAGTCATTCGAGCAATAATTTATTAAACCTTAAGATAAATTTATACAAATTCTTTATAATATGATTTTTTAAGCATTATAATTACTAATATTATTATATTAATAACATGAATACGTTTTTGCATTTCATGCTCCTTACGCTTAAGATTCTCTCTGTACTATCGAAGTTTGGCTTCCTTGACTCTGACTTAAATTTGAGGATGTTATTGTAGTTCATCAACAGAGGGTCTCCGATCAGGGTCCTACTGAATCATAGATGTAATTATTCTCCATAGATCATCTGTGTAAGTTGAAGGAATGCGATCTAACTTTCCAGACTTTATTTTCATGGCGAGTTGATAATGAGTTGTTGCTTCAAATGGAGCTCGGAGGGCAGCAACTTCATAGATGATGCAACCTGTGCTCCAGATATCACTCTTTTCATTCAGAAAAAGAGGAAAAACTTATATAGTTGGTAGTATTCAAAAGTTAAGATTGTACTTCTGGTCGTTGATCTGCTCTGGACTCATGTAATAAGGAGTGCCTACATGAGTATAAGCAAATACTGAATCCTAATTCATTACTCTTGACAGTCCAAAGTCTCCAAGTTTAACATTTTGGTTCTTATCCAAGAATATATTACCAGGCTTCAAGTCTCTGTGCAAGATTTTACCCTCCTTACGATTATGGCAAGCGCCTAAAGCTTGTAGCATTTATGCGAGGACACTCCAAACAATCTCCTCTGGCATGTAATTCTTTTCCTTCTTGTGATTTTTTATAAGTGAGGCGATGTCACCTCCTTCACAAAACTCCATAACAATATAGATCTTGGCCGACTCTCTATCAATAATACGATCGTAATATCTCACTATGTTTGGGTGTGAAAGTTCACGGAGGATGTTGACTTCAGAAACAATCATTTGCTTTTCTTTTTCACTCATTTTTCCATAGTTTAATTCTTTCCACACCAACACTTTTTAATCAGCTTTTCTTCTGATCTTTGACACACAACCGAAAGAACCCTTGCCGATATCTTAAATTTTCTCATACTTATCCATATTGCTCATTGTAATAGTAATAGTTTTTCAAAGTTTGTTTTAGAAATGAAAGTTTGCTTTGTTTATAAATTATTGAATTCAAATTTAAATTATTTGTTATTGATAATCTCTGATTGAATTTTAAACTCATTTTGAGAAATAATGGTACTCTAGTTATTGAAGAATTATATCTATAGGCCAATCACAATATTTTGTTTTATATTATAATTCTAAAATATTTTTTATTTACTTTGAACGAGGTTGCATTCGAGAAGCTATTCTTTGATTACGATCAGCCAAATGTATTAAGAGACAAATTAGTAGAAACAGCTGGCAATGAATTCACTATGTAAGTTTAAGAAAAAATCCTAGACCTAGATATTAATTCAAAATTTCACTTTTATAATTCAAAAGAGACTTATCTATTATTGTAGGAATACATTCGATTTGGGAAAATGAATTAAAATTAAAATTAATTAATTATTAATTACCTTCAGTTATGTTTTTGGAAATGTCTACAAACCCTAACAATATTATACTCTTTGGATAGCGCATTAAAATTAAGACGGTGGTTGTTATTGCTATAATGATTTTATCTCTTCTCCCAAGCGAGAAAAACCCCTTTTGCTATTTTTGGGAGTTAGCTCAAAATCAAAATATCTCGCTACTTAGAATGATTTGGGAATATTGCCAACAGTAAAGTCCAGCTAAAATTGCGGGATCTACCGTAGAATCGACTTAGATTTGAATTTTGAGTCACTTTGGATTTTATAACTGCCATGATTTTAATATTTAATTAATTTAATTTTAATTAATTTTCCCAAATTAAATGTATTCCTACAATATTAGTAAGGAATTTACCTCCCAGTATGCCAGTTTATTACTGCAGTACAACGCTCAATACCTCGAATTAAAAGCAAATAAAGAACGTTTAACTGAAACATTGACCTTGGTCGAATCTTAATACTATCGTCGAGGCCAACCATATCACTATATCTTACCTGATGCAGAAGAAAATACTTTGCAGACTACTATTAACCAGGCATTGTCACTTGAAGGAGAGCCATGCATTAAGCTTTATATCTATGTTGATGATAATTTCGCATTTAAAACTAGAGCACATCATAAAAGTTCAAATCCTGTCATCAATCTTGACATTGACATGTAAGTCTCAATTCTTGAAGTTATTAATTATTATCATAGCTTGATGCCAAAATAATAGTAATTCTTAGATTTGAATTGAGAAAATTTATAGGGTTTCATGTTTTTAGGTTGAAATTATAATTGATATATGTGTGTTACTTAATAAGAAATGATGAAATAAATGATTATGATTTGATTGACTATTCTCTCAATCTCTACTTTAATCATTACCAAGGAAAGTATCTTGTTAGGTAGCGTTAATCTTATCTCCTTCCATTTGTGTGTAACTTCCTTTCTTTTTATCGAAAATACCGAATTCTTCTTCCTTTCTTACTTTTCTAAGTCTGATGAACATAAAAACGGCAAGACCTAGAAGTAAGACACCTAAGACAATCAAAGTAGCAAGATTTATATTAATATTGATGCTATCAATAATCTTAACCGAAAACTATTTATTATTTAAACAAGACCAGCAGTTCTAGCGGTTCTGGCGATATACAGAGCACCAAGGATATCTTTAACGTTTTGCTTGGTCATAATTGATTCTCTCTTAATAAAGGTCAATGGCACCATAGTGAAGTCATTTTGAAGGAAGTTAAAAAGACCTGTCTTCTCAGTCTCTTTTTTAATGTAAAAATTCAACATTAATCTTTGTCTTGCTTAAATGTTAACTCCTGAGTGTTACTCCATACCAAGGAAAGTATCGTCTTCTTGTGGATCTGGAATAATTTTTTCAGTTGTTCCCTTTTTGTAGATAATTGCAACCTTATCTACAGCTGTCTCGTCGATTTGATAGAAATGACCCTTTGAGGCAATAACTGGGGCTTGAAGAATGCTGAACATAGGTGATGTACCATCAAGAAAAGTGCCATATGGAATATTGTCTGGATTGTCCTTAAGCATGAGACTCTTTGAAATTTGATAAGTCATCATTCTAAGTCCATCGTATTGTGTAGTGTCGTCATTCAAATAATCGAAGTAACCGTTTCTACCTAAATCATTAACCCATACAGCTAATCTATCTGACTCTTTTAAGTCTGGGTTGAATTAGAAACCATCAGTACCTTCTAATGGGATTTGTGATACCTTTAAGTCTGGTCTGTTCCATGGATCAGCATAGACATCAACTAATTCATTAAGAGATGTGTAGTCCTTTCTCTTCACTGTGATATAATCAAGATCAAGCCACTTGCCAAATGTTCTGGTAAGTTTGTAGTCTCCGTGTCCAGTGAAGAAAACAATGGGGTTATTAAGTGGGCATGTGGGTGAGGCATTTATAGCCATGAATGGATCATTTGTTTGATCCCCACCGTTCCACATTGGGGTTTGAACAGCATTGTAAACAGTTGGATCGTAGAATCCTTCAATATATTCTCTGGGAGTTCTGTGCTAGAATAATCTATCAAAATATAACGTCTACTTACATGATGGATTACATTAAAAATAGATCAAATAAACTTGGATACTCCTTATTATTATAATATTGCACGAATAAGTATTAATTATCATATTTATTGATAATTAAACTCCTTAATTTATTTATTGAAATATATTAAATAGTAATTATCTTAAATAGGGTAAGTTTGAATAGATTCAATCAATAGTTTTCTCTTATAAGTATCCATTTTTACGTCCAAATCCATAATAATTTTCTTGGCTATAGTTTGATGAAAAGATCAACTAAATTTAAGTGTTGTGGAATCACTTCTGTGGTAATAGGAGTCATTTTGCTTGGTGTCGGAATCGGCTGGCCCTTCATTATTGATTCACTTGTAGTCTCACAATCTAAGGACTAGGCTGCCTTAGGCCCTGATAATATGGACTAATGGAAGGGCATCCCTGGCAAATTCGATATTTAACTTAACAGAAACACTTAAACCATGATAATATCGAGATTAGCCGTGAATAATGTTTACTATAAGGTTTTATCTGTACAACGTAGTAAACAGAGACGATGTCATTTTCAATGGAGCAGTTCCTCAAGTAGAGGAGTATGGCCCATTCATTTATAGAGAGTATGATGACTATTCAACTCCTGAAGCTTGGGATCAAGAAGTACCTATCCCAGGTGGAGACGGCAAGACCGCCAAAGCAATTAGAATGTTATTTAATCAAACTGCTAAATACAACACTGCCAAGGGCTTCGTAGAATATTAAGATCCAGACATTGATACCCAAATCTGGCAGATCAATCAGGCAGCACTAGGTTTGTGGTTTGCTGCTACTCAACCTCCTCCATTCAGACTTGCTCTCAATGTAAGTAACTTGACTTAAATCTTAACCAGAATTCTTATAGCTTTTGTACTCCGTTGTTACTGACGGTCTTGGAAGACAAGTAGTTTAAACCGCAGGGTGGACTGCAATGTTTGCTTTGGCATCTACCACTTCAGGCATCAAGACTGATCTCTTCCCAGGAGCTGGTATAACCGATGCCTAAGCAACTGCTATGCTAACCGATCCCTACTTTGGATTGAACAACTTAAATAACTACATCAGATGGGATCCATTGACATACGGTCAAGATCCTCTTCAATACCAACTTTTATTCAATGAGCTCAGATACAGATTCGGACTTACTACTGAACAGATTAACATTTGCACTAAACAGTGGAACTTCTTCACTTATATATTTGGGTATTGACGTTCTGAGCTCACAACCGACGTCACCAGTGAACAAGTGTTCTTCAAGACTAACAAATGACGACAGGAGTTCACAGATGACGTCTGAATCTCACAGATGAAGTTACCAACTCACTTTTTAACCATAAGACTATAGAAATCGTCTTGAGGTCACAGATGACGCCTGAACTTACAAAAATCGTCTAGAGCTCACAGATGACGTCATGATCTCACACTTTACAATTTCATTGTGAATAGTTTCAGAAAACTTAGGTGGTGGCTGCTGATATTGAATGAGCAAGAAAGTTTCCTGTTCCAAATATTAAACTATTGAAAAAGAGGAATAGTTTAAAATCTTTTAATTTTCAAGATAGCTTAAAATTAAGGTTATCAATATATTATACTTACCGAGTTAGTAAAATTTGATTTTGTGTTCTATAAAATAATCAATTTAATGAGCTTAATCTCTATTATTATTTTAAAACTTTGAAAAAGACTAAATTATTCTTTGTGTTTGACAATTCTAAATTTCAATTATAATAAGATAAAAATGTCTTTAAGATATTAAGCATCATTTAATGTGGGGACTCAATTTAAAATTATGATGTGATATGTGCTTTCTTTTTTGTTTTTTTATTTTATAATAATGATTGAATCTTCATAATTTTTACAAGAATATTTATAGTTTAGCAACACGAAATCATGATTATTGCGAAATAATGCAGAACAGAAATTAAATAATAACATAAATGCTAATTGATGAGTTTAATGTACTTTGCATTATATAATTTTTAAATAAGACTTGAGAAATAAAATCTTATTATATAAATGGACATGATTTATTTAAGATTTTTTCACAAGAAATATGTATTATATGAAAAAGTAAAAGATTTGAAAGCTAATTCTTTAGATTTATATAATCTTAATCATGTCAATAATGATGTTAACATTATAAGATAATAAAATTAATTATTTTTATATCAAAAGTTCATATTCATTAAATTCTAAATAATTCAAATTGAACTGATACGAGGGAAAAGATAACTATATAATATATATATTTTAAGATTATTCAATATATAACATGGAGACAAAATCCGATCAATTATAGGATAAGATATGGCTAGCATTTGTTTATAGTTCATGTAACATTAATCTTTTACACACCAGCTAATTACAATTAGAATCTAATTAGTAAGCTTATAAAGATAAAGGAGAGTTTTTAATTGTTAAAACGATAAGTAAGAGTTTAATTAATAAAATATTTTAAAGAAATATTTACCAAAATATTCTATCAATAAACTCATGACATCATCATTGAGCTCAGAACAATTTCAGTGAGTTCAGAACGATTGATGTTATCTCTAAACGTCGGCTGTGAGCTCAAGACGTCGATACCCATATTTTTTATGATTTATGCTTTTTTACACTGATAAGGGCAAGAAAGGAGTAAAGGCCGCAGTGTTTTCAAGAAACAATCAAAATATATAATTTTTTTCCTCGAATCAATTCTAAAATAAATTCATTAAGTTTGAATTCAAAATCTTAATATTGAAGGAATACATTCGAAATTGGGAAATTAATTTAAATTAAATTAATAATAAATCAAAATCTTGGCAGTCAAAGTTGGCCAATTTATACGATCTAAGGCTCATTCGATAGAGACTTTACTATTTGCGGCACTATTTTATCGCATCACTGGAGCGAGATAACTTGACTTTAATTAAACACCTCTAAATTCAATAAATTATACCCTCACATTAAAGTCAAGTTATCTCGCTCTAATGATGAGATAAAATAGTGTCGCCAATAGTAAAGTCCAGTTAATTTTGAATTTTCTATATAACGAGCCTTAGATCGTTTAAATTGACAAACTTTAACTGCCAATATTTTGATTTATTATTAATTTAATTTAAATTAATTTCCCAATTTCGAATGTATTCATTCCTACAATAGTAAACAATAAATAATAGATATTCATTAATGTAATTTATCAAAAACTAAATATAATTTTATAAATTACTAAATATCAATTTAAAAAATTGTTTTTTTATTTGAGATATTTATTATTGAAAACCTTATACTTATATTCAAATTTGTAAACGACGAACAAGGAGTCGCCTATTGTTAGTGGGCAAATTCCATTGTCACAGGAAACATTAGTACCCCAAGATTGGACTCAGATTAATTATTAAACCCCTTGTCTTCATTAAAATAATAAAATTAAAATTAAGTAAAACTTATTAATATTTAAATGTTATGGAGAAGATGATTATAAATTTACATGCAATTAAATTTTATTCGTTGTAATATTGGATAAAAAATCATAATTTAAATTATAAATATTTATTAAGCTAAAATTAAATTATTATAATTGTATAGTCCAAAAAGTATTTTTTATTCTTTGCATTTATTAAATTAGTCCAAATAATTAAAATTTGCACTTATTTTAATTTTAAGTTACCTAGCAAGTAGATACTGCAACAGGCTGGCCAGAGATCGGATTCTTCAAGATTGCACTCTTCAACCCAACAATCTTAAAGAATGTAGACCTATTTAAACGCTTTGAAAATGTGAAGCTATACACTGGTTTCACTCCAGATCAAATAAAGTTGAATCCAGAGTACCTTTTCGATATGACTGACGGCAAAGGTGGTGATCCACTTCCTAACTCTTTGTTCAATATTGATACTTTACAGCAACTTTTGGATTTAGGCTCACAAGCAATTGATGTTATCGAGAAACCAGACACTGCAGCTGATTTCTCATTAGATGTGTTGAAACCAGTAGCTGATATCTTAGGACTTACTAACGAGCAAACTTACTGTTTAACTTATTAATTAATTATTTGCATTTACTTGGTCTATATGTGGCTAAAGTATGTCAAGAGAGACACTTTCTAGAGAGAAACCGAAGGTGGTTCAACCAAGCTCGGTATTTTATCTCAATTAACTTCTCAAGGTATGGCTTAAATGATTTCAACCATGGAGCAAGAAATCCCACTGATTCTCTATACTCAACAGTTACAGGCAACCATTGACCTTACTCCAGGTTGTAACACTTTCTATCACAAAACTTTCGGATTCCCTCAACCAATGTCAGATGCTCTCTGCTCAGGAGGTATTCTAGAAGTTGATACTTTCTCATTCAAGGACCCAGAATCTACTTGCAGAGCTTGGGTTAACATTATGCTCAACAACAATACCGCTACTCCCTCAAACTATGCTGATTTAGTTTTCTTGAGTGGGCAATCCGCAGCCCAGCTTGATGAGATGTTATTCTTCTCAACCTCAAAGTTCCAAACTTTCATCACTAAGAATTGATAAATTAAACAGAATATTAATGTGATTCTCTTTATTATACTATAAGCTTAAGAATGTTTTGAACGCAGTATTTGTTAAGTATCCAAACACCTGCAAAAGTCAATGCTGCCAATAGCATTTGTACTAACAAAGAACTTGCCTATCAATAATGGTTAGATTTATCAATCTTCCCCTCAGACAAAGGTCTATCCTACGTTGAGCAATTCCCACATAATTATACTTTATACTGTTTTTCAAGCAAATTATCTTAATCTTATATAAGATAAGTAAAATACCCAACCTATACATCATTGACTGTGAGACCAGAACTCGGAGTATTCATGGCAAGAGCAAAGAAACCAGCTATGGACCCAGCCCCAACACTTGGCGATGTCTTTGAAATGATGCAATTTAACAGATTCTTCAACTAAATATAATACCAATTATTATTTTTTTTCTTTTCTTTATATAATTAAATACTAGTTTGTATATATTATCAATTTTTAATGAATATATTTTTATGATTAAACTTGGAGATAGTAGGAGATATTATTCTTGGAAAGAAAGATGTCAAGTATACTACTGCCTTCACTAATGATCAGTTTGCTGCTTACCTCAGATATGTCATGATTGAAGTCTCCCTGGGTGGATTATTCTATCACTTATAATATATATAAAAGTTATTCTTAAACTATAGTACTCAAATAATGCAATAAAAAAACAAATATTGATGCCAAAAGACGCCAAGAAAATAATCATAGAGGTTTTTGACGCTTAAGACAGTGAAAACCTTCAAAAAGAATTGGAGCAGGATGATTTGAACTCAACAGACAGAAGTGACTTTGAAGTTGACGAGGACAAGATATTCTACTCTAAAATTGGAAAAACTGAAATCATCATAGATAAAGCTCTTTAAAATCTGCTTGTTCAAGAGGTAAGCAATAATTAACATAGCAATTAATGTATTATTTTAGGAGTTCACAACACAAAAGAACATAATTTATAAAGAAGGAGAGGAGGATTTCATGGGGTCAGATGGGGAGGATGTTTTCTCAACTAATTCTTTCGGGAGACTAAGTTCGTTAGGCCCAGATTACAAAAACTTAATTTAAACTAAGGGAAAGCTAAGTTTAACTTTTAGAGCTGAGTTGACAGATGAATGCTTATAAAGAGTTTAAAAAGTGAAATAAGCCTTCTTAAAGGAAACTTTCGATTAAATCCAGCAGTTAAGGCAGATCATTGATTAAAAAAGACAAATCATTATGCAAGCAATTGAAGTCTTATTTTACATGTAATTCGATGACGACCAGGGCTTAGTTCTCGATTAACTTTAAATGCTAGA
>ARYC01007788.1:0-20268 GCA_000711775.1 Oxytricha trifallax
TATATTAAGCATTCTACTAATAGGTATCAATCATAAGTTGTTTAAAATCTATTTTCATGAATCATTTCATTTTTATTGTATATAATGCTGGCAGTACTAAAACTTAACTATAAACTCTTTCTCAATTGATTTTATAAATTTTTCTAGCTTTTTTATAATTAAATTTGTCTAACTGATCATTAGTTAATTTCTTCAGGTAGGTAAAATTTTCATTAGTATATCATATTGAACAAAATAAAATATAAATTTAATCATAAAACTTTATTAAAATTACATTTTATAAACTTAAGACTTAGAAATTTTAATATAATAAATGTAAAACCAATAAAAACAACATGCTCTTCTTTGTAAGATAACTATGAGTTTATAATATAATGATTTTTATGTTAAAAAGACATTTTTGCTAATCATATTCAAGATTTCTCCAACTATTCATTGGTATTTGATATTTATAATTCTTTTGCTTGTTTTATACTCTTGAAACTTTTTGCAACTATTCTTTGATAATTTTAATACGAGACTAAGATCTATTCATTATTTAGCCAAAGAGTTGAAGGAGTTTGAAGATGACAATAACATTAAATCTTTTAAATTATTTGTGTTTTTATCCTTACAAAATTGATACTTTTTGATAACTTCTAAGTCTAAATGCAATATAAAATTTTCAAGCAATTCTAAGAAAATTAAGTTTGAAAAGTTAAATGACAATAATAGCTAACAGAAATTAAAAAAGCCGAGTAAAATTGTGTTTGCCAAGAAAACTAATATGTCTTGCGATAAAGTACTCCAAAAATTTTAATATATTTTAATAAATCATTTATTAGAGAGATTAACTTAAAGTTATATGTTTATTTTGATAATCTAGAATAAACCCATACAGTTAAAATTATACAATGAACAATTTCCATAATCATATTATAAGTTGCAATTCACCAATAAATATGTACCGCATTTCAATTAACTCTATCATAATATATTGATGTTGACATTCTACTCTTTTATATCATTCACGACATCAAACGGAATATTAATAAAATTCAATTTTTTGAAGCATTTTTTAAACACAAATACAGTGCTTTCAACGTTAAGATCATCCGATAGATTCATAAAAAACAATCTCAAAAATGCTAGCCACTTAAGTAGGCTTTATTTATTGAATAAATTTAATAGTTATTAAATAGTAAAATCAAAAATTATCAAATAACTCTAATAAAATAAAATTGCTGATTTAATATTCAGACTTTCTAAACTTGACTCTGCAGAATCGATTAGCATGCTTCTTACCCAAAGTAAGAAGAAATTATCATATTTTTTTTTTTAAAGTGATACTCCTAAATTTTTTAAAGTACTGTTGTTTTTAATTAGTATATACTTATAATGTTTTTCTGATATTAATCTTCTCTAAAAGAGGATATGAAGAAAACAATATCTCTTTAGCTTCTGTTAATATCAAATAAATTGCTTAAAAGGTCTACTTTTTATCTCTTCTTCTCAAACAAGTGTTCACTTCTATATTGAGAGGGCTTCATGATCTTATAATTATTAATTTGTTTCTACATTATTCGAATTAAGTTTAAATAAATTCTGTTCTATCAGTAAATTATCAACATGAAAAATAAAAGAGATTGATGAAATCAAAATTGTCAGGGCTAGACAATTATTGGGTACCTTTGAAAAATTGAAACATTTATCATTAATGTAAAGAATGGTCACATAAAGTTGAAAGGTAATTAAGCAAAGAGTAAGATACCACACTTTGTGATATAGGATTAGGATTATGTTATTAAATACAAAGCAATAACATCAAATGTTACATAAAATGCTTAAATCTTCTTTAAAAATATGATTAATTCCATCATGAAACCAAATTTTGAGTTAAATATTTTTGAATCAATCTCTTATACTTACCGTTATAGAGTTACACAGAGCAAGTATATTCCTTGATCAATTGTAATTACATTCACTTGGCATCATAGATTATGATATTGAAATCAAGTTAGTGTAAAACATTAAGATTATCAAAAGCTCAATAGTAATTATCAAGAATTATCACATACAGTTTCGAGATATTTTAGTAATATTAATGGTTTTATATTTGTATGAATTATGGATTATTATAACATATCTATTCTATTTTATCTATTAAATTTATAATAGCCCTAAATCTCTCAAATAACAACCTTGAATATTTTTTTATGCTTCAATATTTATTACAAGTAAGGAAGCTGGATCATAATCATCTCTAGTTTCTTTTAATCCTGTAAACTGTATGAAATTTCATTGTGATTCTGTTTAGCTTCTTTCTTCTAGGTTGTAACCTAAACTTAAGCATCAATAAAACATTCTTATCAGTTTCAGTTTATAAATCATTTTTAATACTTTCACAAATTAATTGAGTTAATTAGTTCTTCAAAAAGCGATTTAAACATATCATCATTGATTTGTATATTTTCTTTTTCATCCAATGTATTGCTTATGTTTTTATTCTTTTGTAGTTTTTGACTGTTTTATAGCCTGGCTAAGAGTAGGAATGATCCCATAGAAAAAATAATAATTCAGATAAAGCTTAAGAATTTAAGTTAAAACTAATGAATTTCATGATGCCTGCGCTATCCCTAGCTTAAGCAAAGTCTTTAGGCAGAAGTCAACTCATAATAGGGAACTTTTATGAGCTTAACATTCGTAATCTTCATAAAGCTCTAGTCTCAAATTAATTAGGAAATTCTCAAAAATAACACGATTATCATCAAGCTGGAGAAGTCTCTTAAATCACTAATTTTTAAATGCCTCCAACTGTATTTTAATCATTAAATATGCTATTTATCTGAATATTTTTATATTTTATGAATATTTAACTTTTATCTTCAAAATGTTTTTTTTAAATAATATTATTAAATGTAAAAAGTACTCTTTCTATTAAAATCAATCTATAATTCATTAATTTATACAATTATTCACAATGTTTTAAAGGTTTATTTACCAACTAGAAATAATTTATTAAAGTATAAATTATAAATAAAATTAAGAAAATAAATTTATTTAAATCTATTTTTACTATTACTACTAAAGAGGGAACCTGGACCATCAATGAAAAAAAAGAAAAAGAAAGCTGATGGAATTGAGGGCGAGGGAAGTGGTCCCCTGGAACAAGCCAGTTTTATTATTATTGTTGCAAAAACAAAAGTTAGCGCCGAAGAGCCTAGTTCTCTGACTAGAAGGTGGAATGATGATGATGATAACACCAAGGATTTCGATGTCTTCTTTTTCAAGAAAGATTTTGAAAACTCCAACATTGAAAGTGCATTGATGACATTTGAAATACATACGACAAGGACAAACGACAAAAATATAAATATTAGACTACCGATCATAATTGAGACGCAAAATGGGCAGCTACGGAGGACACCCTAGTTGTAGTTAGGGACTTAACTGGCAGTTTTCAATCTACCAGCAAAATTCTTTGAGAAACCTAATTTTTATACCAAATATTTAAAAATAAAAAATACAGAATGGGTATACTGAGCAAAATACAAAGAGATGTCATAAAAAACGACATTAAAAGTAAAGACACTACACCCCTCTCATATTATATTATCTAATTTATCAAATAAAAGAAGTTATAATGGGTACTTTACATACTAGAAATAATAACATTTGGAGCTAGAAACATCGTCATAAAAGGCTACTAACTTTCAAGCAAATTTCAAATCCAAATAACAAGAACCTAGTTCCTAGAGAAAAACTCCTGTAAATTAGTCCACATCTGAACCAAGCAACTACTACAAATGCTTAGACTTCTATTAATTAACAATAAATTTATAAAACCTTAACAGGCGGAACCAAAACTCCACTAAGCTAATGAGTTTGAACAACAACAAAACTTAGAGAGCTCAATAATTATTTCTTTTTTCAACAATGAGCAAGCACCAGCGCCACTATCATATCCTACTTCACCTCAACAAAGAGAAACATTATAACAAAGAAATGATTATATATCCCTGGTTGGTTTAATCCCCAGTATTAATTTCTGTAAAGCATTAAATAATAATAATAATAATAATAATAATAATAACAAAGAAAGTTATATACAATGACAATGAGGAGGACTAGAGCTCTATGGAGGAAAAGGAAGACTTCAACTATCTAGATAACTCAAGCTATCAATCTAGAGATTCCGACAGCAACACATTGCCAAAAATCTACTCCTACGATGAGGAAGAATACCAACCACCTTAATTAGACTCCTCTATCCATAAAATTGATACGTATTGAAACGCACAAATTAACAATGAAATATAATACATCATGAATTAAATTTAGTACTAAATAGGAACTTTTAATAATTTATGTTCAGTATTCAATATGGATCCTAAATAAAACTTAAAGTTTAATGTTAATTAATATTATAATTAATAAACAAAGTAGGTTTGATCCAACTAATACAACATATGGAGAGCATCTTAAAGCTTAACTACAACAAAGATTCGATACCAAAGAATCCTACATTTCAATTAGAGTTAACACCAATGATACAAACCCTTACAAACCCACAAAATGCTTTTTATAAGCCATCACTTCTAAAAACGGAAAAACCAACAAAAACTCATTGAAAAATATAGTGACTCTTAATAATAATGAACTTAAAGCTTTCATAAAAGATAAATCTAATTCAAAGGTAGATACAACTCAAGCTACAGAAGAAATAATAATTCTTTTTAACTTATGCATTCTTAAGACATACACAGCAAACGTCAGTATTTCTGCTTGACTACTAAGACCATCAAAACAGGGGAAATTCAACATAAAATGTCTATAAAACTTGCCTAATTCCTTAAGTCAGACTTCATCCAGATGATTACTACCAGAATGAAGGAAGAACTCAGACAAAAACAACTCATATTCTCAATCCAAGTCAAAAAATTCGACCATCAATTCAAATTAAGAGACAACTGAGACGACATTCAGATCCTGAGTCTGAAGAGAAGGGTCAAAAATATTAGAAAGAAGACGAGGATTCAGAAAGAAAAGACATAAACAGTAGAGAAAGGAGGAATAAGAGGATGAACAAAGACTCAGTAAACGAAGGAAATTACAATTTCCGTGAAAAAGGGCATTTCCCTTAAATATTAACATATTTAAAAGATTTGGGGTCCCAGAGACCTCAATGTAATCATATTATTTTTATTAATGTTTATATCTAACTAACTAATTTAAGGTATAGTATATTTAATAGTTATAATAGTAATAAATAGATAATATATAAAGTCTAGAATTTTTGATATCTAGATTTTAATTTCACTTGCCTATAGCGATTATATATCTATCTAAAATGATTTAGAAGTTTTAAACTTATTTGGAAAAGCTTTTGCCATCAAATTTAAGATCAATTTAAATTTCAATCAAATAAATCATATTTATACAATATTTTTAAGTCTCCTAATTCAAAATCTGAAGTAGAAATCCTTTTTATTTTGAAGGTTTTAGTTTTTGTATATAATTAGTTCAAATATGAATACATTCAGTTTTTAATTAATCATTATTATCAAATAAACTGTTTATTAGAGAGTATAAATGGTGCTTAGTAATATAACAATTTTTATAAATATTTTAAAGCCTTATTTAAGTTTCATAAAATTGTTTTAAGATGGAAAAGGGAATATATATATATAAGATTTACATTTATAATAATTCCATTCATCTATTGTGATGATTTAATCTGTTTTAAATTTATAAAATAGAATAACTTTAGAATTCTCAATATGATAAGATCTAATTAATATAAAAGAAGATGTGCTTTAAACATAACTTACTACAATGAAATAAGTGAAACACCAGTAAAAGATTTACAATGACATTGGTAATAATAAATAAATATTTTAGTATAATACCAAAGGGCTATATAAATTAAAATTGTTATTATAAGATAAATGTTAGATACACGAGAATAACATATAGTTTTAATGAGATTTGTTAATATTCAAAAATCAAGATAATTAAAAGTTTTATAAATATCATACATAAAGATTGAAAGTTTTATGCAGTGAATTAAATGAAAATAATAGACACTAATCCGAAATAATAATCATAATTCCTAGTTTATACTATTAGAAGAAAAAAAATAAAGATACCTCAATACTAAAAATAGAGGAATTTAAAGGAATAGTGAAATTGAAATCGAACTTAATTATAATTTTCAATATTGCAAGAAATAAATTCAGAAGGGATAATTCCTAGAATCATCAAGAATTCTTTCTTAAGAACATTGATTATATATATATATATTGACAAAATATGTGAAATACAAAGGACAAGTAAACGATACATAAAATACTCAATTTGGAATTATTTAAAACCAGACTTAAGCTCGTAAAACTAATTGACAAAAGATTAAAAATGAAATTTATTTATAAGTGACATGCTAAAAATAGAAATATGATACCAGTAAGCTGGAGATTGCATAAAAACTAATTGCAAGCTTTATGAAATTGTGATAATAGATCCTCAATGATAATTTAAGCAAGTACTCTTTCTTGCCATAGCCAGATATACATTTATGTTCTCATATGATATAATCTAAATCCATAATGAATCATTTGAACCCTAAATTTACAGATTAAATATTAAATCATCGATAAGATCATCTCCTCTTATATGATTCCCCAAAGAATTTTACTTTGGTTTATCAGATATAATTATTGATATAAATATTTAAATAGATGGAAGCAAACATTGCTCCTCTCATCTCAGACTAATAGGTTAATTACTCTTCTAACAATCCCCATGATTCAAAAATTGTAGGATTTTAGGCGACATTTTTTAATAATAAATAAATGAACGCATTCTGAAACTTTAATTATTTAATAGTTTCAATTATTTTCATTTATAAATAAGGTAAAGGCCTATATTCTAGACTACAACAACCACAGGTTAGTCATAAAATATTGTTTAACCAATCTAAAGTTATTCAACATAATTCATGAAGATCGATCTTTAATCAGCGAAAGACTGCATTGAAAAGCTAATGATTGAATTGAAGAGCTCGAGAGTGGCATTAAAAGATTCTGATATCAAAAATTTGCTTGTCAAGTATTCAGGACTAACTCCAAAGACTGTCCGAAGACTTTAGTCATCTAGCAGATCATTCATGACTAAATAAAGATGACTAGGCCATCCCAGATTTCGCAATCTTAGTCTTGATCAGTTCGAGTTTCTAATTAGAACAGATACACTTCAGCATTGGGTTGGGCTCTCTTTGAGAAAGCTTTTAGTAATGTTTCACAGATAGTACCCAGAATCTAGGATTATTCCTTCGATTTTTAAAAGACTATATAAAATTCGGTGGATCAAATTTAAGACTATCAAGCTAGTTAAGAAAAGTGATTCTATCCCAATTTATAAACTTACCGCCTTAAAGATATGATGAGAACAACTTTCCTCAGAGAGCTCGAGCAAAGGTTGTCTTCGTTGCTGGGGCCATTTTTTCACCAGCGATTCATCTTAGTAGATCATGGGCCAAGCTTTATTCTCACCCTTTTCTCAAGGATCGAAGGTCTGAAATCACTACCTATGCATTTTTAGCTAAAGTGTCTTGCGAGATAGGATTGTTGCATAACAGAATATTCAAGCGTTCTGTGAGAAATTCTGATTTTGTCTAGTAATTAACAGAGCTCAGATTGAAATTTACTCATCAAACACTAGCTGTATTTATGGATAATCTCTCAGTGCACCGAAGTAAGATCACCCGTGATTGCATGAATGATTTGACAATTACTTTAATCTTCAGTGAACTATATTCTCCTAAATATAACAGGATATAAAGCATCTTTTACACAGTTAAGCAGATCTATAAGAAAGAAATGAAAAAAAGATTGAATGGGAATCAAAGATTAAAGGTGAAGTAATTATGATTTATAATACTACAACTTTAATTAATTAATAATTTTAATCACATTAATACGAAAACTTATTATGTAAATTATGTAAATCAAAAATGGAAATCTCCCTAATTATTTCTATTCTTCCTCTTCATCATCCTCTTCTTCATCTTCATCAACATATTCAACTTCTATGTCTGCTCTATCTGTCACCCTGCGAAGCACCAGTCCAGCTGCAACTGTGGTCTTATCAAGTTGGATCACTATAAAAAAAAATTAAAGATATGTTTTTTGTAACTTACATTTTTATTGAGTGCTCTATCTCTACCTGAGTTTGATCTTTAAGTATTCTTATTAATATATAAGTTTTTGATTAATTAATAAATTACTTATTATAAATCATAAATGTATAAGAAACTCAATCGAGCAAGTTGATTTAATATTTATCATTAATTAAGTGAATTAAGGGATTTAAGTAATCCTTAGTGCATAATTACTATACTAAACCTAATCATAATATCATCATCTTTTGATTCTACTTGCTTGGAGTCCTTTGTTAAATATTGATTATTTGAACTGTACCATCCTCTAATTTCTTCCTCTTTGTTATAGTCTTGTTCTAATCCTGACTCTGCAAAAGTGGTCTCCTAACTCATATTAGTCTTGACGCTATTTCAAATGACTTATTTTGGTATTTCTTTCTGCCTAGTCTTGACCTCTTCTTCATCATGAATATTGCTTTTCCATTATTTCCTAATTGAGTTAGTCTCAACAAATCTTACTTAAAACAAAGAGGTGCTTTAGGAAATCCTCGAACCACTCAGGAGTAATTTTTATTCCGTTTTGTTTCGACTACTGGGATCCTTCGTTATAGCGCACATTATGTGCATGTTCCACGACTTCCTATAGTTAGTACGGTTTTACTGTGCCAAGGATTGTGAAGAAGAAGTCTCTCTCAGGTAGTTACCTTGAATTTTGATCTAAGGAGGAAAGATACTTGGAGGCTAGGTCATCTGACATTGCATTTTGGTAAAAATTCTTAAAGCTCTTGGTAAAACGGAACATGCATGCTGTGAATCTATTCTTGCTTCAGCGCTTTCTTTTGCCCATTTACTATTGATCTAAAGAACGCGATTCTTGTTGAGTGGTAATTTGGGAGAAACAAGTTGACTGTAAGAAGGATAAATTATCAGGCAAAATATCTAACGGTGCTATGTCATGTAGCGATATATGTCATCCTTCAATCTAAATCTTTAGAGAAGTTCTTCACTTTTCACTAATCTCTTTTCAAAACTATAGTCCTCCATTTTAAAAATTAATTATTGACTAGTCCTTAATTAGTCTATAATGATAATTAGTTTAATTTAAATAGATGAGTAATAGAACTTATTTCTTATGATTTGAATAATAATAAAAATAGGAAGTAAAATTTATTTGTTATTTGAAAATTAATGTTGTTAATAACTCATTCTACTTACATTAAGTTAAATCAGGTTCAGAGATTTGTTTTGGAGCAAGATAGCTCGTTCAAGATTTCGATAATTTCTAAAATTTATAGAATGACTAATGATATATGGTGACTAATAAATATTATTATTAGATTAATTATTACTAAACTAGGCTATTTTAATTTAATTTTCGGTCATATTAATTATTTGCTTAAATACTAAACAAGGGGATTGAAAATGTTTGCATAATAATCAAAATAGCTGAAGAGATTATATTTGCAAAGATCATAGAAAAGCTCATTGCAATCAGATTCTGATGTCAATAATAGTTCCCAAATAAAATAAACAGGTAGTTTAAAAATATAACTAAGTCAAGGCACCATAATGGATATTTATAAAAGTGATAAAAAGGTTGAAAAGAATAGTGAGACTAAGCACCACTGTAAAGGATGTCAGAGATTGTTTGCAAACAAAAGCAACTTAAACAGGCATGCCAAAGATTGCAATTCACTTACTTAATAATAAGCCTAAGTGAAAAAAAAACAGTAATTAAATTGCTCGGCTGCTTAATTGAGAAAGGCTTCTATTTTTAGGCTCTCATCTGAGAGCGATAATAACAATGACTAAGCAGGACTACCTCCTCAAGCTTAGTCATCTGTGACAATAGTCATCCCTGACGATGACCTTAATCCTATTTGTAATAATGTTATTTATTACAATTTTTATCCTAAGATTTAAATCTTGTAGATGAAAGGGGTGGAGATTAACTTAATTTCGACTATCTGAGACACTTTGAGATTAATCGACACTTCATGATTCCTCTCTACGCCTCAATATGGCAACTTATTGGTAAGAGAAGCTCAATTGCTGAAATGGTGATGCATCACTATGCTACTCTTGCGAAAATTCTTCAGGCTCTATACCGAGATTCTATTCCTTCACTAGCAAGACAACCAAAATCAGCACAGGAATTAGTATTAAATTTCCTAGATTGCAGCTTAAAAATAGTTGAATAATGTGATCGCCCTCAAGTACCTGGTAAAAGGTCCTGGTCATATTAGACTAATCTATCCGTTCTATCCACACAACTTTGGTGACTACCTGAGAATATACTATGATCTTGTGTAGACTTAGTCATTCTTACAACAGTTATTATAGGGTCTTCAGGACATTCATAATCTTTGATACGTCCACAGGAGATTGAATATTGTGAACATTGTCTTGGACATGAACTCTGAGGATTTAAGGATTGTGAATTTTGAGCACGCTAGTCTTATGACTAACCTAAAGTTGAATACCTATACCTCCTCGAAACTTTACACTCCTATCAGCGGAGAGTTTGCCTTGGGAAATCCTATGGCCAATGCTTGTAGCGTGGCTTATATTATAGTGCACTCCTATATCAACAGGAACTATTACGTCAATATCTAGTCTTAAGATAAGGTAGTCGTGATTTGTGAGATCATTCACTATAGTCCTAACGAAGACTAGTATACCAAAAAAACCATTCTAGCGTTCTTTATGACTAAGGACTCAGAGTTATGGCTATCATAAGCTGAGATTTCAGACCTGCTCGATCAAAAATACTTTAGTCAGACTAGACTCTCTTGAAGATACCATATAGTCATTGTAGTCACATAATCACATGACTAACATATGCAGTCATCATTCAAAGATACTACCTATAATTGATAAATAGAATAACTCAAACAATATGACAAAATAAAATTTATGATTCAATCCTAGTATTATTAATACCAATATCAGTGCTTAATAAATCATATATAGATAAATATAATTAAATCCCAAAAGTTATATATATTTAATTCGCGCGGATAAAATTCTGACCATATTATCAGGGCGGATAATTATCCTCACAAATAAAAACTGAGTTTGTATATATATGTATATGCTAGTCCTAAATATGACTATAGTCTTAATATTAAATTAGTCTATAAAATTAATTTTCTCATACATTATTAAATAAGTATAAACATATAAATATGCATTAATTTAATTTTTTAATTTATTAGAGAGTATTACTGTCAAAACAAACCTATAAACTTTTCCAAATTAAGATTATGAATAGAGAGAGAGAGATAGATAATAACTGTAGGTAATTAAAACATAAAATGTAAATGTGGCTAGTATAAAATGCAAGTTTGTAATTCACTACTATACTCGGAATCATTTTTCTTTGACCTCTACGATTGACTCCTCCTCATTTAGGTTCTTGTTCTGGATCTTCTTCTCCACATCTCTTGGCTAGTTCTCGGTCTCCACCTTATCCTTCGAATCATCGACTCTTGCTCTATTTATAGGTTTCCACCCGAATTCTTGTGTATCCTGGATGAGTTTTGGTTTAGCGCTTCCCCCGTTCATTGGCTCACTCTATCCTCTCTCTCTCTCATTTAATGTGGATAAAGGTAGTTCTCTACCTCTGCTTGATTTTCTTCGACTTCACTGAATAGTCCATTCTCATTCGCTTGATTCCCATCAAGTTCCATTCTGTTGTTGCTCAATAGTAGATCATCCCAATTGTCTATTTGAGATCTCATGAGAGTCGTCTTTTCCCACTTCTCATTTGCTACTTGCCAGATGCTTTCGTTTCTTTTTTCAGCGATGTACTCCGTGTACTCAGCATTAACCGTGATTCCTGATTTCCCAATTTCCAGTTTCATGTGGCCAACTTCTTAAGATTATGAATAAACCACAATTTCAATACAAATGACTATAGTCATAAATAATTAGTCTAAATCTAATATATAATCTTCTTTATATTAAGATTTATACAATTATATTATTTTTTATAACTTTTGAATTACGGAGAATTCATCTGTACAGGTAATTCTAATCATTATGAATATGAAAAAAAGTAAGAAAATTAACTTATAAAGATGGGCACATGCTGCGAAGTTATCAATGGGAAGTATGAAACTCTTAACTTAGATTGGGATAAATAAACTTTCTACTGTTATAATGCTTGCTTGAAATTGAAATAGATGTTTAATGAGACATTGTTAAGTTTATCAAAGCAAAATCAGTAATTAATTAAGCTGTGTAAAGACCATCCTCAAAATCTTTGAGATTTATGACAATTTCAGACAATATTTATGATTGCTTGAACAGAAAATTTATTCATTAAAATATAACTAAAGGAAAAGATTCACAAGTTAATAAACTGACATGATTACGAAAGAATGAGTATTATAACTTATTGATTAAGTACATTACTGTTAATATATAAATATTTATTTTTTATTGCTTACACAGCTATTAATTCAGTATTAATTAAAAGTATGCCATTCAATTTTAGAAAGAGTGATTAATACTTGACTTTTAAAACTTTTTATTGTTTAAAATAACATGAAATAATAGGTTTTTATTTAAATATTGATTTTGAGTTCAGTAAAATTAACTACAATCACTAAATATCATTCAATAACATGAAAACTTGAAGGCATAAGTAATTATTAGTAAAAATAATTGATTCTATAAGATTATAAAATATCATAAAACCTTAAATCCTAAGTGATTGAAAGCCCTTATGAACATTCAAGCACCTGATATTCTGCATATTTCATCCTCCAAGAGTTATCATGGGTTTAAAATTTAATAAATGACTTATTTATCCACTTTAGCTACAACTATTCATTTATATAATTGCTTTGTCTACTTCTTCTAATATATATTTATTTTATTAATGATCAAATGTTGATAAGTTCTTTCTTCAAAATGATTTAATCGTATAAATAGTCTCTTAATAAGTAAATCAAAAAGATTAAAAACAAAGACCAACCTGTTAATATTTCAGCTCCAAGACTAATAAGCAAGTCTGGATGATATGAATCGGTTTAACTTAAAAATTGAAAAAGATTAAAGCTTAGTTATTGACACTAAACAGCCACTTCACAAAATGAAGTAGCAAAACAAGGATAAAGTTTATATGAAGCAAGAAATGTTTTAAATAGTCAATTAAAAATAATAAATTAATTGAATTTAAATGAATGTTTTATTGCTGATGTAATTGCTTGTAATAGTGCAGAGTAGAATATTTTAATATTCCTAAATAGATTGAACTCATTATCCTTGATCATGAATATCTTCACACATAATTAACCAACCTACCCAAAGGTTAAAACACCAATTTCTGAATTAAGTAGAAGCATTTAAGCACATTAATCAAGCTTTAACTGTTTAGATGATAATGTTAGTCGCTGACATCACTTGTATGCACATTTACCCAAAATAGCATTAATATTATCTTCGGTAAATTTGAAGACCAGAGATGTTTCTTGTGTTATTTGTGATGATATGTTTATTTTTGGCATTAAGCATAATGGGCATTACTACTATAGAAATGCTTAGTTTTACATTGCTCATTTGAATCAAAGAATTAATAAACAAAAATATAATATTACTTAGAATATATTGAATTACTCAAATATTATAATTATAATATTCACAAATAAACCAAAGTAAAAATGACTATAAGTTGGTATCTAATGAACATAGTTTTTTCAAGCCTTAAAAGCAGTTAATCTGAAACAGAATGTCTGCTAGATAATCCTGTCCAGTTAATCAAGCTTATCACAGAGTCAAAGACTTGCAAGCTATTCTAGCATAACAGCAACAAGCTATAAAGCCCATTACACAAATTAATAATTAGTTAATTGTTATTTCATTTCAATCAATATCTATAGATTATCATACTTAAATTAAATAATTAATATGCTAATCAACAGAAGATTGAAGTGATAATTATAAAGCAATAAGCAATTGAGAGAAGTCTAGCTGTAGCAGAGTTAACGCTGTCGGATAATAACCACAAAGCTTAAGCATCAGTCCGAGTCAAGCAAGAAGCCAGTCTAAATGAAATTACTATACTCAATCCATTTAAAATTCTCATCATTTAAAAATGTAAACTATTTAATCACAATAATATATTCAAATATTTGTAAACGAAGAATTTATTAAGTGTAAATATGCATTAATCATTCACAATTAAAGCATGGTTGGATATCTACAGCAACACGTCTCCATATTCGTGTTGATCTTGTTAAAACAAGCAAGGTTTAAATCAATCCTGCTTTTAGCTTGATAAATGCATGCTTTAATCATTTACACTAATTTTATGGCTATAATGTTTATAAGAAGCACTTGAATACTGAAAGAGTTGTTGCCTAAACAACTATTTATCACTATTTATTTTTAATTAATATTCTACTATTATTGTAATATTAATAGTAAATAAGAGTAAAATGTAATGTTTAATGTAAGTATCGATTGATTACAGTCTAGGATGCACTAATCTACAGGAATTTCCTTTAAGCAAGGCATCTGTCATTGTAATCTCTCTACCACGTCATAGCTTCTAATTTAAATAAATGTTTTTACACTGCTTCATAAGATGACTTTGTCCTTACTAAAGAAATCAGGTATATTCCTTTATTTTCTCATCTGCCTAAAATGCTTTAATAAACTAAACAGAACTAAATAAAAAATTAATAAACTGTAAATTAAATGTAAAGGCTTTGCTAATAAGAATATAAACTAGTTTGTTAGTTCTCACAATAGAGCTATTGAGTGAAAAACATATAAACAAAAGAATAGAAATAAAAAACTTGTCAATTTAGGATGGAGATGTAGTTGCAGTAAATTAAGGAATAAGATACGTAAAAGTATAAGCGAATGCATCAAATTATAAAGTCAGTTGATGTCAATTCAGTTATTTATCAATAATATGTTAAATTAAATAAAATAAATAAAATTGCTTGATGTTATAGTATGTTAGTTTTAATAGAAATATTTAATATAATTATAATACCAGCAATTTTGACTTAAAGCAATTTCTAACATTTAGGGCAACAGCCTCTAGTTCAACAGCTAACATAAAAGCTAAAGTTTTTTAATGAATAATTTCTCTATATTAATGATAAAACAAAGGTGATTTGATTAATCCTCCAATAATTCAAAAATTCAGCAAACACAACTGATATAAAATTTAATTAAATGCGATTGTTGAATTTGTGATTATTCCATCAAAGATAAAGAGTTATGTCTCAATGAAAACTCTGATATGAATAAAAGAGTAAATTGATTTTGAATTTGAAAGTTGTTGAATCTTAATTTAAATTTGAAATAATCAATAATTATTCTTAATATTTGGTAGCTTTTCATTTTAACAATTAGTACATATATATATATATATATAGGCTTCTATCACAAAACGAAAAACTACCATATCTCAGGGGTAAGTATTTAAGAAAATTAATAATATTAATCAAAGTTAAAATTTATTCCTACTTGCTGTTGTATTGAGGCCTAATGGCTTTGACCTAGCCCCACATGCAGGACCACTATGAGCCGCTAATGACCTCGCCCTCAATACATCTGTTGCCTCCGTGCTGCCGCCGGGGATGGACCTCGACCTGAGCAAAAATCCGGCGATGGGCTGGTGTGAGCTGGCCCCCAAGATTTCATATCTACTGTAGAACATCTAGCCCAAAGAACACTTCATTTACAGCATGTTTGAGATCCTGAAGACCCTCTTTGACTCTCGTACTGTCCACCACCACTGGTCCCACATTAAGAGGGTGGTCGGGCGTCATCTGGAAGTGAAGAGACTAGATCGTGCGCTGAAAATGCCATACAAGACTGCCCTGGACCCCATTTGAGGCCTAGAACGAGTGCCTGATCAAGAGATGCAATCAGAGCCGTTGCAGGGCGTGTCCAAGGACTGAGGTGGGGCCCTATTTAGTCCCTATTGAACAACTAAATCAAACAAATTACGTTTAAAAAGCACATGTTCTCTAACATGTAAATAGAGTTCACGTAGACAAATCACTCGCTCTCAGTTGTTTCCTCAACGGATGTGCAGATCCATTAGAGGCAATATCATCATGGGATGATGATTTTCCAATTTATAAGAGAGACGTTAAGAGACCCCAAAAACATTGTTAGCGAGGTCCTCTCGATCAACTGCATCTTCCACTCCTTGACCTGGACCCTCCTGATTTTCTATAAAAAGGAAATTAAGCACACATTCCTTCAGAAAGACTTACATTTCGTCCCCCTTCAAGATCGCACTGAGAAAGTAAGAATTGATCTGCTTGAGGGTTGGCAGGTGCGCCACAAAGTCCTGCGTGAGGAAGAGAAAAATATCACGCTTGCTACTGAGCTTGGTCTGCACTTCCAGGTAGTTCAGTTGCAATTACAACATCGCTTTCGCTAATAAGATTTTCTTCTAACAAAGAAATTCGTGAGTATTGGTTAGATCGACTCAGGACTCCTTGAAGATCCTTATTGGGGGGGGAAGGAACCCTCTCGACAGAAGATAAGCATTACATTCACAGTGCAAGTGCACTCCACAATGGGTGTTGGGTCAACATCTAGGCAAGTACATCATGGTCATGGCAGTTAAAATTTCTTGCATGGATATGCGCTGCCTCCAGTAGGGGTACCTGCGGGCTTAAATAGCCGCTCTCTAACACCTCGGCCTCGAGAATGTCTGATTGAAAGATTGTCTTTTTTAAATCTTAAAGTAATTTGGGGGAACTCAAAAGCCTTTTGGGAAACAGTGATGATTGTTTATCTCAGCCCCCTGTCTGAGTCGGAAGTTTCACCGTCGTGAGATAGAACAGTGCGGTTTGAGTGGTGCCACTGACCGCCAGTCAAGCTCAATTTTACCCCCCCATATCGACTTCAATACAATTTCATAATTTACCCCTTTTGCAAATATCTAAAGTAAGTAACCCCCTTTCCCCAGCTTAACATACCTCTTTATTGCAGAGTAGATGATGCGACGAACACATGGAGATCGAGGCAAAGGCTATCCGCTGCATCAAAGGAGAGAGGGCCCGCAAGTTAAAGCGATTGAAGGCGTCAGAGTTACATTGCCAATATGAGAGCTGGAGGAATCCGAGTTGATCGATCAGTTGCTCTAGACTAAGGAGAAGCTCGCAAATCTTCAAGTACATTCAAGAGCTCGACACACATGAGGAGCTGCCCAGATTTGAGAAACTGATAAAGGCTATTGGGGCACCCCAACCATTGAGAAGCAGTGACTATAACCTGGCACTGTCATATTGCAACACAGCTACGAGGAAACCTCCAGCACTTCAAGCAGGATCTCAAGGAAGACTACAAGAGGATGTAGCCCAAGGAATGGAACCAGCTCATCGAGCATCAGAAGCTCCAGAAGAAGCTGGACATGCTGCAGATCATGATCGACGCCTCCGAGGACCAGATAGGCGATCATCTCAAGGCCCTCTACACTGCCTACCCGCTCCTACTCATCACCTTGCTCACCAGACTCATACACAAAACCACCAGTCGCGAGGTGCAGAAGCTCAAGAAGTGGCACACCGAGCACATCGCCCCCGTGGCCGCCAAGATCAGGAAAGGAAAGCCATTCCAGGAGTTCGTCAACTTTGTGGAGCCCCTCATCTAAGAGATTACCAGAGAGTTCAAAAATTGAATATTGAGTATTTGAGAGTATTAATTAATTAATTAATTAATTAAAGCATTTAGTTTGTATTTCATTTTTATTTCTCCAAAATTTTAAAATCTTTTATAATAATCTAATCAAATTTCAATGAAAGTTATTATTGCATTCATCATAAAACCTTTCAATGTTATCATAAGGTATTAAACTATAAATCTTTTCATTCAATATAAGGATATGCAAAAATATATCATTTGCTCCAATTATCTTGTCAACATTGAATACAATTATAAAGTTCCCTTTTTAAATGTAAATTTTGAGATTTGATAGAGAAGCTAAGTATTAACTTAAGAATATGATTCATCAATATTAAAATAAAATTTTAACATAAGATTTCAAACAAAACCTTAAAATGCTTTAAAAATTATTAAATTATTGGTAAATTAAAAAATCATTTTTATAAAAATAAAAAATAATAACAGCTACCCATTTGTTTAATAAATTTAATCTATTCTAATTTTAAAATGTTTTATTTGAGAAAAAAAAAGTGATTCGATTAATATCATAAATAACAATAAGGAGATATCGATACAGATTATCAAAAGTATGTAATATTAATATTTAATGAAAGAAAACAATTAATTAGTGCAACAAAATATTAAAAATGAAAAAATAATGACATTTACCTTTATTTAAAAAATTTTATAGTTCTGAAAGTATTCTATATGTTGTTGAAATAGTAAATAATTTTATCCTGTAGAGTTTGGTGGTTATTGTGGACGAAGAATCCAAAAAAAATATTTTTGGACATCATGGGCGCTCCTTGACCATAGTATATTGATATCGTCGTCAATGGTCCAAGCATTTTATTTTGCCTTCTAGTGGGCCTAGTGAGCTCTTGGAGTGTTTTACTTTGGTTTCTAAGCATTTACTATTGTAGAGGACTTTCCAAAGCCCACATCTGTGGAATGTAACAATCAATGGGTCAATACTGGGCCAGTAAGGATATCTATATCTTTGAAGGAAGAGTATTTTTTTACTCTAAAAAACCATCATTTTAACATCTTAAAATCATTCATTATCTAAATAAAGCCATTATAAGTTTGAGATAATATCTTGGCTCTTGAAAGTATTATGCTAGAGTTATGATAGTTTTGTCGATAAAGAACTGGTCAACAATTTTATTAAGTACAATAAAAACGATTTTAATGTGAAGTGTGAAAGTGAAAATTTAGCAGAAAAGAAACATCTTTATTTATAGATTTAGCAATGATTTTGCTGTGTTTAATCTCAGCTCAAACTGTATCTTCTAGAAGTTCATAGTTAAATTCTTTATCTTGCTTACATTAATTACTGAAAGTCATTATTAAAGTAACAAAGTTAATACCTAAGAATTAAGAATTTATTACGATTGAAGACTTTGAAAATGAGAGGAAGGGACATCTTAAGGCTTTGAGAAAGAAAATAAAATATAGAAGTTAAGTAATTATTAAGTACCTAAATCTTGTAACTTACTACTTTGTTGTTTATATTTTGATATCAGTCTAATTATATTAATCATTATTATAATTAATAATTTAAAATTTTATAATAAATTTTTAATTAATCTAAATGATGAAAATTTTTTTTAATATGAAAATTAATATATAATTAAAATTTTAAGTCTTTTGAAAGTGTCTTGAATTCTTTTATAAATAATTCTCCAAACCTTCTAATTTATCAAATTTAATAATTAAAGTAAATTTAAAGATTTATAAGTAAGCCTCTCAGCTTTAATCACTTGAGGGGTCAGCTACCCTTTATATATGTGTGGATATACCACTTAAATCAAAAAATCATCTCTTTCCTCTTCTTCAGTTTTGTCTTTGAGATTTTCTCTTCTTTTGCTGATGATTGTTGTTTCTCAAGTAGTTCTTCTTATTATTCTTCTTTCCTTTGCCATGACTGTTCTTCTTATTGTAATTAATGTAAAAAAAGTGTTCGTCTACCTGGGCTACTGTGGCTGAATTGTTGATAAAACTCTTATGTTGAATCTGAACAGTTGCATTTTCAGTTGGCTTTTGTATCTGGTTGTGATAAGTTGAGTAAGATCATTCCTGAAAAAGCCTGAGTATTTTTGAAGAATTTAATAAAGAATATGAGTCTTTTTTTGATTGACTCACTTTAATACTCAATCTGAATGATGACACTCTAGTCGGCTGTTAAGAAAATTGGTAGTAAAATATTAGATAAGGGAAAGACAAGGTTCCGCTATAGCTGTGGCTATGTTATTAATCTTCAATGACATTTTATAATATGCTATTAACTTAGCAAGTTGCTTCCTGTCATAGTTGTTACCGACGTTATGCATGTACTCAGCGGTCCTTTGGAGATCAAGATAAATTGAGGAAATAGTAGCATTAAAGACAAGTGACACTAGGAATTCCTAGGTGTCAATCAAAACCCCAAAACCCCTTAATGAGGTTTATAAGTGCTTTGATTTGTAGGGAATTTGTTAGGG
>ARYC01007789.1:0-16382 GCA_000711775.1 Oxytricha trifallax
ACGATTACTTTAGCTGCAGGGGTGAGAGAGATTTTAAGAAGAGAATCAAACAATATCTCGATAAAAATAAAATAAATGGAGGTCTTAGAGAACTTGCATACTCAAATATTATCAAGCCAAGCTTAGAGAATTAACAAACAATAGAAACAATCAAACATCAACTAAGAAAGTTAAAATTCAGAGAACTGCCACATGACTCTAAGCTTATGTTTGTGTGAAATATTTTAAAAACTCGCTTGTTATACTCACTTAAAATACTAATGTTTAAACTTTAAACCCCTACATAAACCCTATTAAAACCCTAATAAAGTATGCACTAATAGTCTACTTTTATCAATCAAAAACTCAATCAAACTACTGAAAGGGTTTTGGGGTTTTGAATACTGTCGAGCTGGAGATCGCTTTGAGAGAGGTGCAATAGACTTATAGTTCAGTACTGGTTTGACTTATTCACTGTATATATCACATCCATATCGCAGTTTAAACACTAAATCTATATACTCTTCATCATAAATATACCCCAAAAGCTTGCTATTTTTGTCTCGCATTTAATTAATACCCCAACCCCTAACAAATTCCCTCCAAATCAAAGCACTTATAAACCTCATTAAGGGGTTTTGGGGTTTTGAATGCTAGACAACGTGTAACTTTATATATTCTTGAACTACTTAAATGATGTTACAAAATCGTCTTAATAGTTAATGGGTCATATAATATTAAATTTTTTAATTTATGTAAAAAAGAAAAGTAGGAAACTTTGTCGAGTGCAGGAAACTTCCCCCCCTTAATTAATTTTAAATGCTTCAAATGAATATAGTATTTAATTTTTAGTAAAATTAATAAATAAAATTGTTTTAAGAGAATATATTTCGAGTGTTTCTATACCAAGCAACTAAACCTCAAATATTTATATTTTTTTTTATTTTATATTTCTTTTACTAAAAACTAAATACTTTATTTATTTGAAGCATTTAAAATTAATTTATTTGAGAAAAAAATAATTAAAGTACCAAGAGAGTATCAATTATTTAGAAAATGTAACATTGAGCTAAGATGTTAGTAGTGCTTCACTTAATTTATATGATGTATCTCTCTCAAAAACTCTCTACCATTTTACATTTAGTCATTTTAATTATACTTATTAATAAACTATATTGTAATAGTTTATAATTTTGAATAACTTTGTGTATAAAGTAGAGTGAACTAACTAGAAAAAATGTATAATATTTTATTGATGCCCTAAAGTTCAATTCTTATAAGTAACATGATGTTCTTTTATCAGTAAGATAAGTTAGAATTATTTCTTAAAAGAAGATTCTAGGAGAAAAATGAACTAGCAAGGAGAGTTATAGAATAAATGAGAGTACCAAAGATAAGTACATATTAACTAAGCATACGTTGTTTTAAAGAATGATTTGTGAAGAGACTTAATTAGTATTATTCATTGAAGAAGTTAAGAGTTATGAGTGGAGAAAAATAGAAATTTCAATTGAGTTTCTTTTTCTTCAAAGTAATAAATAAAAGAGAAATTCGGGGTTGTATAAGCTTTATTCAATAATAGAAATCAAGTTAATAGTACTACTATTGGTTAATGGTGATTTTAAGTTTAATATTGAAAAGAAGATTAAAAAGCAGTTTCTATCTAAGAAGTTTTAATTCTATATTTATATAATTAAACTATAAATAAAATACATATGAAGTATAAAGGCAAAGTATGGATTACAACCATAAAAGACGTCAATATTAAGCTATTAAATTCTAATAATTTGTGATAACTTTAAAAGATAAAATTAATGAATTTAATTTTTTATTCGCAATATATATTATTCGTAAACTTATAACAATTATATTACATATAATCTATTTAGATTTAATATCCTCCTATTATTAATTGATTTGTATCCTTTTTATAAACTTGTTCCAAAACAAAAGTGACCAAGTTGTTTGCAATAAATATTATTTGAGATTAGTCGATATATTAAAATAAATACCTAGTATTAATTAAATTCCAACTCACTGAATGTGGAACTCTAAGGGAGAAAACGCCATTTATAAAATAGATACACTTAGACCACACCTGGAAAAAGTCATCAGTAAATATAGCCATAGTGAACTAAAGAATTGTAGCTTTCCACAACTCTTTAGGTATCTCTACAAGAATACCAATGGAGTGATTCTCTTAAATATTATTGAAATGAAAAATTAAGAGGAATGCAATATAACTTTTTAAATTATTAATTATAACTGCCTCTAAATAGAAATACTCTTAATTCAAATTTGGTTTAATTAATTAATTAATAAATTGATTATAATTTATTTATTTATTACAATTATCTGTGCAGATTGTGCAAAAATATATAAATAAAAACATAGGGCTTGGCTGTGTGCAAATATATTAATAATAATTAAACTAATATATATATTTAAATATGGTCTCAATCCGAGACGGTACTGACATCGTAGACATTAAGAGAGAGAATGAGACTCTGTTACTCATGGTGCCACTTGTTTGGAAGAATGCCCTTCAGATTCCACTCACGGCAGAGATGATGTCTGTATCGGCAAGTTTATTCGCACGTCATACTAACTTATTTTTAGATAAGATGGAACCATCAATCACTAATGCAAATGAAGCAACTGAACAAACCAAATCAGTTCGTACAGATGATTCATATTCATGGACTATTACCGCAGCTGATGAAGATGCAGAAGATACAGTTAAGTTACACTCTCAATCAAAACAGTCACAAAGAAAAGTCTAGTTGAAGGTGTAGAACCAACTTTTGAGGATATTGATGTAAACATCGTAAATGAATAATGGTTATACATCACTGGTCCAGCTGCGTCAACAGATGACTTTACTCTATTTTTTTAATGATTACATAGAAAAGGGTGAAGAATTTGAGCTCGATACTACTATTGTTTACAATATGGAGCTTAAAGCTACCGACTCATTAGGCGGTACTGCTACATACACAATAGCTCATTCTGCTAACGCAGAGGACCATTTTTAAATATATATATTAGTTTAATTATTATTAATATATTTGGACTCAGCCAAGCCCTATGTTTTTATTTATATATTTTTGCACAATCTGCACAGATAATTGTAATAAATAAATAATTTATAATCAATTAATTAATTAAATCAAATTTTGAACTAAGAGTATTTCTAATTAGAGGCAGTTATAATTAATAATTTAAAAAGTTATATTGCATTCCTCTTAATTTTTCATTTCAATTCTATTTCTATAATAATAAATAAGTCAGATTTGTACAAAGAATATACTGAGCCTGTTTAGTTAGCCAAAGGTATTTTGATGGCATACCAGCCCTGTACTACTCTAACTAACAAGAGATAATGAAGTTTCTCTTCAGTTATAAAAGATCCAATTATAGGCTAGTCGAAAGAATCGATAAAATTATATGGAAAACCATAAAAGACTTAGTCTGGATCTCCAACGACATCCACGAAAATCTTCACATTAGACGTAAGGAGACTATCATCGACCTCACAGATCGGTAGGATATCTAATACCAAATAAAACCAGATCAGATTCTGGACAGTAATTACCGATCAGAAACAGACGTTCAACCAGTCAATACAATTGCTGAAGTCATTGACTATAATATAAAAGAACATAAAGAGTTCACTAATATCTTTCATGATGATATATTCAGATGAAACACAGAAAAGATGAATTGATATTATACAAATCTATGTAAAATTATATAAAAATAAACTATCATAGAAACTCACTCTAAACTCATTTAAAAAACTAGTTTCGACACCATACTAAAGAATGTTAAGTAACCATAAGATTTTCAAAAACTCAAACTACCATATTGGGATGAGGCCCTCAAAGTAAGAAATAATTCTAAAGGGTTCAACTAAGGTGTAACCTAGGTCTTAAACGATAAAACAGTGAAGGCACAACTATACCTAAACAATCATAAGGTCAGCATCCTCTAAGACATGATTTTTCAACTAGGTACATCTCTCTTTAGTACCCAGAGATAAAATAGATCCTGCCTGATAGTTTTGATGACAAGGACCTAAGAAGGGAAATAGGAATAGAATCTTATGACAAACTCAAGGATATCTACTAATAAATTATAGGAAATAACATAACAGAACCAGACAACATACTCTTATAAGAAGATTTTCTATTAGCGGCACATATAATGTACTTGGGAATATAAAAAATGCCTCCCTTTACTAGATTAAAAATGGATCGACAAAATGGTTAGTATTCTTGGATACACGATCTTGAACTAATCTATTAGCACACCTGGATGTAAAAGGAATCCTAAAAGACATCTTTAAATTTCAGAGAGACAAAGGAAATATAGAGACATACGAAGACCTCGTTTAAGAAGTGATTGATGAACTGAAACTAAGAATTGGATTGAGACAATTGAACCTAACTGCAGATAACTAAGTTCTCAGAGGGGCAAAAAGAGCGGTCCTATATTTAAAGGATATCTAAGAAAGATAAGATGAAAAGAAATTCACAGAAATGAAGGTATTCTATAAAGGCTATGAATGCCTATGACGGCATCTAAATACTAAAATGACTAGTTTCTAATATACTTAAATATTATTTATCGGGGGTCCTTAGAGGCCTTAATGTGATCACTTATTATTATATTATTATTCAATATAGACCTACTTAACTTCTTGAAATGTTACTCATTAAACAATTTAACTTAAAAATTCTGAAAGCTTAGCAACATAAAAAGCTTAAAATTCATAACAATTATATAATAAAGCTAAGGTTATTAAAAATTTGTAGATAAATATTTGTAAGAGCGAGAGGAAAATTAAATGAATAGTTTACCATAAATATAAAAAAGAATGAATTTAAGAGAATAGAAGTTTCGATTTTAAATATCACAACAATTAAATAAAATTACTCTCTGCAACTTAATTATCAGTAAAGATATTTATATTATAAAATCTATACTCTATAAAAGAATTTAAAATAAAACTGTTTAAATATTAGTTTATCAAAATTATACTTTAGTTGTTTTAGGTATCATATATCTCTAAAGGAAGTTAATATAATTTTAAGCAAGTATTTTTTTAAGAAACTAAATTGGATAATATTTTGGAATAATTCATGCATACTATATTTTCTATATTTAAATAAACGTTGGTTTAATAAGATCCCACTGTAAAGCTATCTCTTAAGAAAAATTAGATTCAAAGGATTATAACAAATGATTTAATTTTTAATAATAAAGGAAATTATGATAAAACTTCAATAATTGTCAAGACCAAAGAAGGCAAACAGTTTATTAATTAATTGAGGCAATTAGTTTACATAAACGGACACTTAAAGCAATGGATTAACAACTTTGGGAAAAAGAAAAAAACTTAATGTATAAGAAAATAATGATTCAATAATCGATTACACAATTGTTTTAGCAATACAATCTTATATTGAATTAATACTTAAAATAAAAAAATCATAAATAGGGGTACTGCTTTAACAATGATGATGAATGATTTAAAATCAAATAAATTTAACATATCACTGTTTAATACTAAAATCAAACCATCATTTTAGTCGTGACGTAGGCGTACCTGAGTGAGTTGACGTGGCAAACTTCCGTGACGTGGCAGTCGTAAAGTAGAAAACTCCAAAAAAACCAGTCTCGCTATCACCTAGTCTCCTCCTGAAATCAAGATGTCTGGTTACAACCCAGACAGAGCTTGCAAGATTCAACCAGGTAACAGAAGCTGGAGAAAAACGCTTACCGGTCCCACCGCTGCTGGGAAACGTAATCCCTGTCCTTTCGCTGTGGTAGCTTCAGTACCCTAACCCGGTGTGGGAGAAAAATCCTTATCGTTGGCTTCGATGGTTCTATCTTCTCACTTTCGAAGGCAGAGCGTACCTTCATCCTGCTCCCTATTACCTAGGAAACTGAACTCAAGCCAGGAATCTCATCCATGCAGGGAAATCCTTAGCGTGCAGACGACTCGAGGAGTCTAGGATCTGACAGATTGAACCCCGCCGACTGGCCCCTCATGCGTTGCGCCCAGCAACCCCCTACCTGCCCTCGGTAGGCCTTAGTGTAGTAGAAAGCTCTATCAGAAAGTCTCCAGCCTCGGGCCCCTGTGGGTCACCCTATCCTTATAACTTTCTAATTTAATAATTGCTTTAACAATAAATTTATAACTATTTATGAAAGTAGCAGTTTATAGAGTATTTTATGCCAATATTTTTAAAACTTCTAGAATTTTTTAAGAAGGTCTGTAAAAAACTTTAAGATATGATATTCATCAAGATAGGTAAATCTGGTTATTCTTAGCTAAATAATTCTAAATAAAAAGTGTCAAAGAATTCTTAGTAATCTAAATAAATTAGAAATGCTAATAAATTAATCCTTTTAAATGAAATAAAATTCAAATCAATAAATGATGAAGATTAAACCAAAAATAATAGTATACACCTAATTAAAAGATAAATAGGTATAATTTGTTATGGAGATATAAATAATATTGGCTTTAATGTTAGAATTAAAATATAATGAAAGGAAAACCACAATCTTTATAATTTATTAAAAGCTAAAAGAATAAATCAGAGGTGCTTTTTATAATGTAATGTTATTCATTTAAAATACAATAAATTGATATTAGCATAATAGAGTCATCAAACCATAGGTATTTCTAAACCAATTTAATTAAAAATATGCAGTAAAAAAAAGGTATCAAAAATATAAAGTATAAATCTATTGATTGAGACTCTTCTCAATAAAATATCATGAAAGTAGAGTGATTATGAGGTAAAATTTATTTTAATGTAAAATTACTGATTAAAAATATTAAGTAATAAAGAGGTTATGGTTCACTTATTCCAGCAAAAATCATTTTATATTAAATACTATATTATTTTTTTATTCTTAAGATAATTAAGACACTATCCTTTTACCATATACTTCATAACTAGCATATATGCCAAGCTTTTTACAGCTAATTTAATTCTAGAATTAAAGAGATTCAGCAAATAAACCAAAGACAATTATTTTTAAACCTCAAGGCTATTCCTTCTAAATAATCAATTAAAAGATTTAATGTGCTGAAAATTCTGGGGGTTGAAGTTTCCTGCACGCTTTAATTTTATTTATGTAAAATTGAATGAATTTTACATAAATTAATAATTTTAATATTTTTAGGACCCATTAAATATTAAGAGCATACTATTCATCAGTGAAGTAGTTCAAGAATATATAGTTTACCATTATATAGGCAAGGTAAGAACAAGATAATTTAATCAGAATTACAATAAAAATTGAATAAAATCATTAAAACATTTATGAGACAGAACCTAAAATATCAGATAAAAAATGTTAGATTTTTTGGAATCTGTAGAGAGATATTGACTATTGATTAATAAATTAAAGTGTAATTATAATAACGAAATTAGTCCAGAAGTTAGTTGATGGTTGTTATAAATTAATTTAATGAAAAAATTAGTAAATAAAAAATTTAAAATAAGTGCAGGAAACTTCCCTAAAATTTTTTTTATATAATAACCAGTGCAGTAAACTTCCCACCCGAAAATTCTCAATATTTACTGCTAAATTTAAGAAGCTCAAAGAATAGTATAGAGATTCGTTTAAATTCTCAAGGACAATCCAACTAGTTAAGACAACAGACATAATTATATTGTAGTTTAAATGATAAGAATGGCTTTTTTCTATTACAATAAAGAAATGATTAAAGCCAAACGAAGCATACTAAACCTTAAAAGATATTATTATTTATAATAATGATGATTAAAATAAGAATCGCTGTGACTTAATCTTTAAAGAATATTTTAATGAATATGTGAAAGAATCAAAATCTATAAATCACATAAACTCTGTTGTTGAGAACTTTTTAACTCAAGAATTCTTGAATAATGATATTAGGATGAAGTAAACTAATTAGCAGATGATAGCTTTTTATGATGAGGGAGAAAAAGAAAAAATGAAAAAAAATCTAATGAAGATAAATTATATGTAAATGAGTATAATTAGTGACTCTTGGAATAACTAAGTATGCAAATAAAAACATTTAAAAAGATAACGTTTATATTATCTAGATTATCAAAGATGCAACTAAAGATTACTTATTATAAAAAACATTCGGCGTAAAGCTGAATAAGCAGTTTAGAAATATTTTTTTAAAGTATTCTTAAGTTGTTTGTTATGGTTAAGAAGCAGCAGAAACAAGAAAATCAAAAGGAAAAGTAAAATGCGATTAATTTTATACAGGTAATTATAGGTTAGGAGTAGAAAGCATAGAAAAAGAAATTAATTCTAAGAAATTTGATGATGTTAATCATAAATTTATTAAATTATTAGATTGTATAATATGTCTAATTAACGCAGTACAATTACAATATCATTGCTTAAAATTTAAATCGTATTAAAAATGTCTGACAAAAGGTTTTAACCCAAGCTTCTTTGGCAGTTTTTATATATCAATAAATCAAAGTAAGTCGTTGTGTTTATCTTATTTCATTTCAATATAAAAACTTAAGGCTCATTGTTTCTAAATAAATTTCTAACAGAATTATTTTTTAACCTATGATTTGGCATGAATAGTTTTCAACTGTCTCTTAATAATTTCACAAAATTAAATACAAATATTACGAATTTGACAATTAAAATTAAATAAGCCTTTTATAAAGATATTCTATACGCATCGTTATGTACTATTATTAAATGAACCTATATTACTATATATTAAGCTTCTAAATTATTAACCTGGAGTAAAATGCAATTTTTAGTTTATATTTCACTTCTTTATCCATCGTTTTTCTTCTCTATTTATCATCTGATAAATTACATAAATATTAAATAAAAGGCAGTTGTTTTATCTCATGTATTTTATCTGGCCTATTTGTATTTTGTCTTATCAATAATATAATGCAGTAAAAGTAAGTTGGTTAAACGAGGGTTGTATTATCGATGTTGATAATGAAGACTATAAAAGTGATAATTGATATATTAGTAACCATTTATAAATATGTCTATTTAAATTAGGCACATTAGCTTACTAAAATTTGCAAAGTATATTAGGAAGCAAGCAATGATAAAGAGCAGCCTCATTTAAAATACCATTATTAAAATTAAATTTGTTGTAGCTTATTTTTGTGCTAATTCTATATGTTTAAAGTCACATGAAACTAAAATGAATATTAGTTTATATCGAATGTAATTGGTGTCTGTATTTCTTCCTTTTCTTTATTTACTTTGCTTGATTATCATTACTTTTCTTATAATCTTAATATCATTAAGTAATAAATAGGTAAACCTCAAATGTATCTTTTAAATCTGATAATATCCTGTGTCATTTAGCAACTGGTCCTTTTTGTTATTTGCTGATTCTTAAAATCTTCTTTGTTCATTCCCCTACATCCATTACTTATACAACACTAGGAGTTCTTAATTTTTTATCTCATCTTATATTTTTGTGAGTAAATTATATCTCTTTGTGTCTTAAATCTGTCCAGCCTCGATTAAATTTCTTGTAATTAATGCTTTTTCTATTCCTCTGATTCACAAAGGTTAATATCATCTAAACCAGTATTTGTCTAAGTCTTACTCCTGTGGGAGAGAAGATAAGAACTTTATTTCATCTTACTTATGTGATTGCTTCTTCTCCTCATATAAAATCAATATTAGTTAATAATGCTTCTTCCCTTAAGATTGATATAGTTGTTATTATTTAATTTGAATTCTTGATTTCTTGCTTCCTCAAGTACCTTTGATTAAAGTATAACTTAAGTTAATTCAGCTTTAGCCTTTAATCCAATTTCTCATTAATTAGCTAAATAACAGTTAAAATTAAGAGAATAAAAATTTTTAATATTATTGTTAAAATATAAATGAAATGGGAAAAAGTGAAAATAAAAATAAATAAATAAATAATATGTGTACGCTTTTAATATTAAACCCTTTCGACCAATTAATCAAAACCCCTTAATTATATAAAAACGCATTTTCATAACCCAGAAACCCCTGGACCATATTTCAAAACCCCAAAACCCCCTTCGATGGGTAATTCAAAACCCCTAAACCCTTTTCGTTTGAAGTGTAGTGTGTTTGATAATTATGTATAAATATTAGATAAATTGCCCTTTATTAGTTCTTTTTGCAGTGTATGATTACCAAGTGTATAGAGTGCATAGCTTAATTAGACAGGAGTTTTATAAGTGTAATGGGCATATGTATGAAGGTCATTCGCATTATCCATCGCAGTTTGAGAAGCTGAAATGGGAAGGGCGGTGATTGGCATGCTAATACATTAGAGAGATCCTGCATTGAGTGGACCTCCATCTAAAGAAGCACGATCGGAATCCAGTTGGAAGGGTTGCTTGCTTTCATAAGCTTATGTCAAGATTGCCTCAAATACAAAGTGGGAAAGTGCGATAGCAATTAACATGATTGATTATTATTATTACCATTATAGCCTTGTATTATAAATTACTCTTTTATAAAGGGGGATTCCCTTTAATAGGCTCAGCAACACAAATTGCTTCTGTAACAAACATCATCAGACAAATCCATAGCGCAGAGTGTGCAGCCACTTTTTGATACTGAACACCCACATGCCTTGAATGTCTTCTGCACTTAAGCTCTGTACGATTTCAGAGACCCTCTTCACGAGCTGCTGCCTAGAGATGTTAGATGGGATTATCTTACTTGGAGTTTACTGTGTCCACTTTGAGTTGCTTCTTGACGAACGAGAAGAGCTACTCTATAGGATTCAACCAGGGCGAATACTCGGCATTGAATAGAACATTCACCTTGAACTTCCTGGCTGTCTCGAGCATCTCTGAATACTTATGAATGACAGCGTTATCCATCAAGAGTACCACCTACTTAGAGTTGAGATCTTTGTCCGTTCTCACACTTCGCAAGGTATGATAGATAAAATTCTCGAAGAGGGAGGAGTCGAAAGCGCCCTCTATGATTTGACTTGAGAGGATTCGGTCTTGAGATATAGCCGCTATAAATGACATCGAGAACTGCTGCCTCTTATTGGGGCTCTTCTAGATCGAAAGCTCCCTCACCTTCATACCATAGCTACCTAGATTTTGCTTCATTTCACTCTGGTATTCTGCAATGCTTTTAAACTTGAAGGCTTCCTGTTTGTCATCAAAGTAGTCTTGGATGCTCTGTATATCACGCTCAAACTTTTCGCTCTCTTCCTTCAGGTTGAAGCCTATATTTCCATTTTCAATCAATAGCAAATCTTACCTTGACTCTCGCTGAGTTGGTCTATAGATGCGCTGCTCACATTATAGGACAGCCTTAGCTTTTTAGGAGTGATGCCAAACCGATTCTCCTTTTGTTTGTCTCCCACCAAGTCCACCGATTTCTTCTCGAGCTTGACAACTTCAACTTGGCAATTCGATCCAAGACTGGAGTGAACCCACTCCTCAATTTCTTCGCCGGCAGATCCTCCGAAACCACTGACTTGACCGAGCTTGCGATCCTGAAATTCTGAAAGTATTTTGTCAAGCTCAACTACTGGTTCAGGCTCTCTGGCACTTCAGGAATTGGGAAAAGATCTTTCTTCAGAGTTGCTTTTGATTTATAAGCTGGAGTTTATTATTAGGAGGTCCTGACCTAAAATCTCGAATTTTTCTAAACAATATAAAACCAAGAAAATTACGTTCTTCGATCAATACTTGAAGAACCCAGGCTGCTGGATTTCAAGACTGGTTTTGATTTTGCAGGCGTCCTCTTACCCAAGATCGAGACCTCTAATTTTTCAGATTCTTAACCTCCCTTATGCTGAATTTGACTTGAAAAGTTCCAGGCTTTTCTATGAAAGTTTTGATTGAATTATATTGAAATGCTTAAGATTTGTAGGATTTTGAAGCCTCACTTTCAACTTGCGATTTTCGAGATTTTGAGGCTTAAATTGGAAAATTTTGCAACTTAGGATTAGATGGCTCAGGGGGGATATTTATAGGGGTTATTCTAAAATTTGGTAAAGCAGAGTCGCCAATCACTTCCTAGTCACTGGCACTATAATCCTAAAACCTACCAAGCAATTATTGGCCATACAAAAGTTTGGAATCGCCCACCAGAATGGGGTTGCCAGCAGGTGATGTTTGTTACAGTCGTGATTGACTTTTGCTTTGTCGATACATATCATTGATATTGAAAGCCCACTACTTTGGGGGCATCGAGTCAGACCTAAAGTTGCTTTCATCCACTGAAATGATCACCGCATCCTCAAGTAGGAACTGCGAAAGCAGGCGACTTATCCACAGCCTTTTATCGTTATAGCTGGGGTCACGATACTTGGTATTGGCAGCCTGGGTCTTCCCAAATCTTAAATGGAATTTCTCTTTCAAAACCTTGTTCAAGGTTGCTAAGCAAGGCACTTTGAGAGCTGAGGCCTCAGGGTTATTTTCAGATAGCTCTCTGAGATAGTTGTGCAGCTTCTAACCAGCGACCTGGTAGATACCATTCAGCTCCAAATAACTTTGAATCGAATCAAGCAGGAGAGGGTTATCAGTAACTCCTTTTCGACCCACTTTTTGCAGGGCCTTGGGTTCATGAATCGTGTGTTGAATCTCATGCTTGAACTTCTCAACTATCCTATAAACCATGTCTACCCCTATCCTCAACTTCTTGGCAATCTGCCTGGGCTTCAAGTTATCATTAAAGTACAGGCTTACAGCATCTAATTTCTTACAGGCCAGCTTGGCCTCGCGCTTCTTTAAGAATGGGTTTTTATCTGCATTCTTGGCCCTCTTTTTATTGCCAATACTCTCAAGTATTTTCTGCATGACTTTAGAGTTCTTTGCGAGATCGGGGTTCAGAGTTACCAGGCTCTGCTAGTTGTCAGGCCCTGCAGTTCCAATTCCATTGACTGCTTTCTTCTAATTGAAAGCCGCAGCCTTCCCAGATTTAATACTCTAAAGATAAGTCTCCAAGAACCCACACAGCTCATCATCCTCTTGCATGTAACAAACATCAACATTCTTTTTCAGGTATTCGGCGATTGATTCCGAGGGGAATTTGATAATGACTCCACCCGCCAACTCTGACACATGAGGCGGCACCTCGCCGGCATTGATTACCTTGCCCGAGCTGTAGGTGAACTTGGACTTCTAAATCACATTAGGGAAGAGCTTGCCCAAGACCACTGGCGTCCACTTTGTGATGGTCTTTTCCTGCACCTTCACTTTGCTGGGTTTGATATCTTATAGGGAATTGGAGTCCAGGAACTCATCGCTGATAATGATTGATGTGAGAGTGAGAAGCCAGACTTCGAGCTATGCTTGCTTTCTTCATTCTGTGGCAGTTTCTTCTGGCCCTTAATTGAAGGGGCCTTGCTTTATGGTTTGTGGAGAGATGACAGGATATGCTGTTTATATAATTTGAACTCTTTAATTTAATTATATTTAATCCTGAAATCATCCCCAGATTATAATATATTAATATTTCCTATGGACGATTTGCTACAGCTGGAAAATTTTGGACCAGATATTCAATTTTCCATTTCATTCAAATCTAAAAACTCTAACTTGGCTCGTGCAAATAAAGAAGCGACATGCTTAGAGATTATACATGCGATCCCTGTATAAGTTAATTCTACTGATAATAAACAAACTCCTCTTTAATGCAGTATCTTCGATTTGATTACTACAGTTCATCCAACAAACATCATTGCGTTCTGTGTATTCTTGAAGGGGATAGTTGAAAAAGAACCTAATAATGGTTAGTTGGTAACCTTAGTTAATGCTTTCACGGGAGTTTTTAGTGGCAAACATTTGCTTCAGTTACTAGACTTACATTGTATAACCCCTGCCTATTTTGAAAGATCTTAAGATTGTTGACTTTTGTACTCAGCTAAGAAATAATAACCTTTCTGGCCTCGATTTTATAAGCTAAACTAGCGAGCCTATTAGTAAAGGCACTCTACATACTAATCAAACAAATTTTGCTCCAGGTACAATCACAAAAGAATTCATGCACACAGCCAGAAAGAGAATTTCATTGCTCTCGTTTTCTCCTGATTACACTGGCTCTATTAATCTAGATCACGTAAATTGGACAGAAATTTGTAAGGATACTGAAGAGGGTATTAATTCTTTCTAATCATCGTACCATGCATGTTGGAAATGGGAGAGTCTACCTGGAAGTGACAGTGGCAGTGATGATTAAAGTGATGACAGTCAAGCTTCGTAAAACAATGGCATTGATTATGATGTTAAGGAGAATCATGAAGGCCAATACGGTGGTGATGACAATGGAGATATCGAAGATAACATTGATCATTAAAATTAGTAGGACAATCTCAGCTATCTTTAGGAAAAATCCAGTCCTTTTATTATACAATCCACTCAACAAAGGTCCTCAAGTATTTAAAGCAACTTCGTGAGAAACGATCCCTCAAAAATCAAGGTTTTTAACGATTTAATAAAGAGCTAAATAACTGTCGAGGACTTCCAATCACAGATGAATCTAAATAACTACTAGGTACCCACTCCACTGAAAAGTCAGTAAAAGATCAATGACCTTCTTGAGAAAAACCAGACGGAAGAGCATAAGAGTTCATTTAAGGAGTGTCTTGATAACCCACTTTCATTCAAGAAAATCCAAGATTCAGTTACTATTAAACTGACCACCTATGAGGAAAATCTCACCAATAGTCAAGTTAAAGGCTGGTGGCTCTACAAGCTTTACATTCAAAATATAAATATCAATTGTAAAAATAAGTTTCTCAAGATTACACCCCTTCTTGCTAATGATATTGTGGAAGAAAGAGCAATATCCTGTGCTTCATTAAAAGCCATTAGTTTGGCAAGGATTAAAGCTTAGAAGCAGGTATTAACAATAAGCAGCTTAAAATAGAGAAGCTCATTAAGATAAATTATAATAAGAAAAACCGAATGAAGGCAATATAATTTAATCTTAACAAATAGGGAAAAAGCCTGCTAAGAGCAAGACAGATGTGAGCGATCTATTGGAAAAGTAAAAGCACAGACAGCAATTTAACGAATCCAATGCTAAGCCCCTTTCAAATTTGAAAGCTGTTTACAAAAGTACTGTAATGGCAGTTCATACAGAAAATTTTAAAAAATGCTCAAGTAATTGCAAAGTCATACATGTCGATTAAGCCTGAAATCTAAAGCAAAGAAGTTGACCCAGTGTATGTCCGTTTTGCATTAATGCTCTACCCAGTCCCTTGTCTCTCTTCAGCAGAGTCCATGACAATAAACAAAATGATGAATAGCGCTCTACTTTTAAACGACTATGTTCAAAGCACTTTATGCCCACAAGATAAGAAGCTTTTCACAGGAACCCCCTTCTTCGACTCTTAGAACTACCGACTAATGAATTGTTGCCACGCTTACTAAGTAACTCACAACACTGAAAAATTCAGAAATTTTCAATCCAGAAACTAAAGATAGGCTTTTAATGATACATTTATATTTAAGCCTGAGATCCAACTATAAGAAGAGCGCGATGAGTACTTGGATCAATTGATGGGAGTGGCAAATATCCTGTGCGATGGACTTATATATGTTGAGAGGCGATCATTCACAATGCTTCTGGCCGGCTTGTTAAAGGCAGATGGAAGATATATTACGAATAAGTAATTTCTTAATCCTTTGAGCTTCCCATTTACTGCTGTCATGAATATGCTCGTCTTTGATTTTAGGCTATCACAGTATGACATAAAACTTATGCACATTATTCATAATGAGGAATAAGACTTAAATATCGTGCCATCATTTACAGCAATTTTTTATGAAAAAAAAGAGGTAATATCAGAATGGGTACAAGGGAACTCTTCAGTAGTTGTGGAGCTTTGTTATTTTAACAAAAATGAAGATGTTCCAAAGGCTCAGTATGTTGTTATAAGAGAGAACACAAATTACTAACTGGAAGCCATGTCAATGAAGAGAGGCATCTTCACGCTTCCTCAATGGTATTCCATAAACCTAGGTGAAAAAATGCTTGTCTCCAACCTCATCGACGAGCTGTTCTGTAGTGACGAGTTTAAAGTCGGTCAGAAGTTGCCATTTTTATTGCGTTTTTATTAATGCAAGAGATTGCCCAAACCCAAGTTCACTGTTGCTGGTAGGCCAGCGGATTTCATGCCTAGAGCAAGGGATGTCCTAGTGAGATACTTCAGCATGTAAAAATTCCAAGTTTGCTCAAATTAATCTTCTATAGGTATAACGTCCAGGAATTCCAGTACTGTGTTGTTGATTTAATGAGGGGTGAAAAGTATTTGCTCCAGCTTAGCTTATTGACCAGCTCCCTTACGAGTAAATGAAGGGTATTACTTTTTTTAAACAAAATAAGTAAACATACGACTACATCTACTCACGTATTTCTTATCTGTATCC